>JACXGI010000430.1:0-21128 GCA_016801175.1 Esox masquinongy
ATACACACAACCCTCTAATGGACTAATCTACAGTATACTCCCTCCCCATATACACACAACCCTCTAATGGACTAATCTACAGTATACTCCCTCCCCATATACACACAACCCTCTAATGGACTAATCTACACCCCCTCCCACCGTACACATTCATTTCTTACCTATAAATTGTTACACTAATGGGCCAGAACAAATTCCGTGTTTGTTGTGGAACTCACTTGGCAATAAAGCTCTTTCTGATTCTGATTCTAATCTGAATAAAACTATTGTAGTGTAAAAACGCTCTTAACCTATACTCTTAATTTGTAGTTCAGGGGGCCCCTATAGATTTGTCAATTTTCCTCAGTAAATCATATGTACCTGACGTATGTCATGTCAAATTGGGTAGAGTTGCAGGAGAATCACTGTAAAACAGAACAATAACTATCTCCCCCTTATGGATTTTTATAACACGTTGCCTCCCGGCCTACTGTAGTAGCCAGAGCACCTAACCAGTTCGACAGGGGTTGTGGAATACATCCCTGGAGCCGGCAAGGTTAAAAAACACGTAGTTCTGTCCCTGAGCCGGATAGTTAACCCTAATTACTCACTGGTCAGTGCTGAAACATAAACACGTGTTCTCAGTCATGACCTGATAAAATAAGAGTAAAAAAAAAGGGACACGTGTGCGCAATTCTGTCTGCGAATGTGAGCGTTCATTTGTGCTTGTGTGTGTGAAACATTAGATAGCGTAAATTATGCATGAAAGCACAATCTATAACGTAGATTATGACACATGACACAAACAGGTCTGCATACACAGGTCAGCATACACAGGTCAGCATACACAACAAAGCAGCTGGACTAAACAGTGGATTCTTGAGCGTGACTGACCTTGATAATAAAGCCTATTCTTCAATCATCCGGCGATAACGAAATAAAGAAGCAGACAGCCGCCCTGTGACAGTTCCGTGATAACATAACCATGTTAGGAAAGCACTTTGGGTTTCTCGAGTGTTCATATTTAACCACTGGGGCATTTCTAGCCAACTCTCTAACCCATGGATTTTTGGAGCATTCTGGGTGTTTCTCAATCCGGTTTCCTCCTATACAGGAATGTGTTTCAGATGTGTTTGCATTTCCACATGCTATGGTTTTAGAGGAGTCGTGTTGAATTTACAGAAAGCAGAAGGCTTCCCCAGTAATGGTTTCCAACCATATTCTCTCCACAGCTGTGTTGCTACGATTGTGACGGCAAAGCACTTAACAAAGATTACCTGTTTTCCATTTCCACATTCAGGAAAAAGAATGACAACTGTTTTCTTCTCTTTGTAGCGGTAAAGATTGTGTGGTACATACGCTGTATCCAAATTTGTTCATCCGGTTATTGCAAGAATTGAACAACACAGCAGAGAAATCAAGCGTGTACTGCATTCCAGTTATTTCCCTGCTGTGAGAAGCTAGGTCAAAAAATATCTGGCCCCTGCAACTTCTATAAGCATTGGTAATAGAGTTCAATGTCAAATATAAACTATTGAACCGGTGTTCTGTATATCATAAGCCATCACTGCATTCTGAAAGTGCATTCACTGCATTCTCAATCAATGGAAGTCCTTGATGAAAAACATCCGTTATCACTGAAATCCTCCACATTCAGAACAGTAAGCTAGGCAAAAAAAACTATTGCGCCAGGGTGTTCTGTGGGAGGAGGAACTGCCAGTAGCACTGGGGGGGGGGGGCTTCAGTGGGCAGTGTAACTGAGCCTCAGCGGCCTTTAATAAATCATGAGGGCTCTATCTGTAACGCGGGACGTTGTAATAGAGCGCTGGGCCGGGCTCAGGACGGGTAACCTGTAAAATTCATGACCAGGCCAACCAGGAACCAGAGACACGTGGATTCCAGAACCTCTGTGTGTTTCTGGTGCTGTACGGCAACGTTGAGCGGAAAGGGTTCCCCCGTCTACAGTGCCACTTTCGGGGTGGGAGGGGGTGGGGTGTTCCTTGACATCGACCCCGAAAATAGAGAGTGCCATTGACGCAAGGACACAATGTCACGGCAGCAGTTTGATACTGAGCGTCGCGTAAACTCCGAGTATGTCTCATGACTGCAGATTACTGTGCACCTCAAATTGGGCAACCGTCTGTGGCAATTGTGGCAGACCATAATGAAATAACGAATTAAGATGATCCTTCTCAGAGTACCGACAGGCAGACCAGACCAGAGTAACGGATGCTGAATTATAACCAATAAAAGTATGGCACTCCCGGGAATGTCTTAGCCTCTGTTGCCATGGCAATGAAGGACAGTGGAGTTCAGTCACTACTTTGTAAATCCAAGTGGAGACACAAAGATCACCTCCCGACTATGTTTATTAAAGGGACGTAGTATCTGCTAAATTTCAATATCTATGCGCGTGGGCACAGAGAAAGCATTAGCTTTGTGTCAAGGAAGATGTCTGATTTCTGAGTATAGCTTAGTATCCAACTAGAAAACAACGTCAAACCAAAGAATCAGCCATAATCCCATGGTAGACTGAATGCAGTTGAAGGCGCTATCCCCTTTCAGTGATAAACATTGCTCAAACTAATCTCCTCCTTTCCAAATCACTCCCGCACTTACCTTTCACTCTCCTCTCGCGCCCCTCCTATTCCCCTCTCTTTGTCTCCCTCAATCTGATTGTGATGAAAACACATCATAGTACATCCCCTGTGAATTATCTCCGTTTGCTTGATAGGTGGCAGGGGCGGCACCTTGCAGGGTCAACGGAACGCCAGAGTGCCTCACTATGCTTGAATAATTCACAGGGACTATATCCATGAGTCAGGCCTGCATAGGGAAACCAAAGCCAGACATTGGCACCCTCACCGCTCCCATTATCAGTTTCCAGGGTAAGGTGGCTGTCCGCCAGGACGGCTCCAACGAAACACAGGGAAAATGGGTGTTACTCCCGATGGTTGTTGTGTGGCTTTGAGTGGGCGGCGGATGACCATGCTGAAGGAGACACTAGTCCAATAAAAACATCGGTTTCCTCCCAGAGTCCAGGCAATGTTTATTTTAGAAAGGGAACAACATCACTGAAACTCTCTTCTTGTATTTTGCATAACCACTGCATCAGTTCCCCAATGTGGAACTGATGCAGTTCCCCAATGTGTTTTCAAGAGTATTGTGTTGGAAATCATGTTAGCTTTACACAACTTCTGCTGCATGCTGCGCTACATTAACAAGGTGACACACCGTCTAAGCTCACAGTGAAACCGTTTGGATAACAACCTCCCCAGACATTGTTTTTCTTCCTGTCCAGACCATGAGTGTTGGCCAAGCCTCTCAGAAGTTTATTTGAACGCCTGCTACATTAGGTTCAATTGCACAGTTAAAGTGTTGCATGACTCCCTTCAGACCTGCCATTCATTTTCTGTTAAATTTCACTCGTCAAATGAAAGACGTCTATCTACAAATCAAACACAAACATACACACACACACCAGTTTTCTTGAATGCACGTCAAGCATTAATGTCCTCCCTCCACAAGACACTAGCCATGTTGTTCTGTCAGTCAGAACTGATACAGCACACTGTACAGAGTGATTGACAAACAGAAGGTCTTTGTTGTGAAGTCAAACAATGATCTCTACTCAACTCTAGCCTGCGTTACTTACCTTAAGCACAGTCAACTTCATTAGCTAAGAACATATGCACACACTCATTTGATAGAGAGCTCTGGACCCAGACAGCAGTCAGAGGATTTGACATAAACAGAGAAGAAACGTACTCCTGAAACCCCTCTCCAGTGATACTTGCTCATGTCAGTGTTAACATTCCCCGACAGGGGTCTATGAGGTGACAGTGAGGTAATGTAAATGTGTTTGGATATCCAATCTGTGGACAGACAGCAGCTGAGACCAGCCTATTGGAGGTAGTCTGCAGAAAGGAGAGATTGGTGAATGAGAGAGAGTGACAGGATCAGGGGGAGTCCCAAATGGCATCCAGTTATTCCCTAATATCTCTTTCAGACAGGAATTACGTGACTGTTGCAGTGTTTAATCCGAAAAATAGTAGTTACTCATCATCGTTTATACACAGACACATTGACTTCAATGGTAGTCTGAGTTGCGTTTTCTACCGTCCATCAAAGAACGTAGCCCAGCGTTGGGGCCTCGAGTCAGCCAACATTCATTGGCTTGCAAAAAGCAGGTATTACTTTATCATTGTCTTCACTATTAACTTTACTAAATATGTAAAATTACTTTAAGTATTACAGTAAATCAGTAAAAGATGTAAGTCAATAAAGTACAGCATATACACTACTGTTAAAATGTTTGGGATCACTTAGAAATGTCCATGCTTAACATGAAACCCTGACGCATGTGGCAGGGCATCCAAGCCATCTACCGGCCTTAAGAACACTACCCCCACAGCCAGCGACGTCTCCTTCACCGATGAGTTAAACAGGTTCTACGCCCGCTTCGACAGGGACAACAAAGAGCCAGCCATTAAAGCTGAACTCGCCCCAGACGTCCCCCCCTCAGACTATCCACCGCAGAAGTGGTGTCTGCACTGAGCAGGGTGAATGCCCGCAAGGCTGCTGGTCCTGATGGCGTCCCCGGGCGTGTGCTCAGAGCATGTGCTGGGCAGCTGGCCGAGGTCTTTACCAACATTTTCAACATGTCACTGGCCCAGGCGGTTGTCCCAACGTGATTCAAGACCGCAACCATTGTGCCAGTGCCGAAGCAGTTGACTGCATCTAGCCTGAATGACTTCCGTCCGGTTGCACTCACCCCTACAATCATGAAGTGCTTCAAAAGACTACTTCTGGCCCACCTTAAGTCCTGCCTCCCCCCAACACTGGATCCCTACCAGTTTGCCAACCGGTCAAACAGGTCTACAGATGATGCCATCTCCATGACTTTACACTCTGCCCTGACCCACCTGGACAAAACCAACACCTATGTGAGAATGCTATTCATAAACTTTAGCTTGGCATTCAACACGGTCATCCCCTCTAGGCTGGTCAACAAATTCCATGACCTGGGGATTAGCCCCTCCCTCTGCAACTGGACTTTGGACTTCCTAACCAATAGACCTCAGTCTGTCAGGTTAGACAACCTCACCTCCTCCACCCTGATCCGGAACACTGGTGTTCCACAAGGCTGTGTGCTGAGCCCCCTCCTGTACTCCCTCTTCACCCACGACTGTGTTCCTGTACACAGTTCCAACATCATCATCAAGTTCACAGATGACACCACGGTGGTAGGCCAGATCAGTGACAATGACGAGTCAGCCTACAGGGAAGAGGTCATGCGCCTGGCAGAATGGTGCGTTGATATCAACCTGGCCCTCAACACAAAGAAAACCAAGGAGCTCATTGTGGATTACAGGAAGTCTAAAGGCTGCAGCCACGCCCCAGTCCTCAACGATGGTACTGAGGTGGAGCGTGTGTCCAGCTTCAAATTCCTGGGTGTCCACATCTCCAAGGACCTCTCCTGGACCCTCAACACCTCAGTCTAGGTCAAAAAGGAGCAGCAGCACATGTCTCACAGGTCTCTTCGTTCCCGCACCAGCAGGCTCAGGAAAAGTTTTTTTCCATCTACTTTAAACCCGCTGAACTCTGTGACCCATCACTAACCATACCCCCCAACCCCCCCCCCCCCCCGCATCTCAGGGACCTTGTTGCACTACTCCCTTTGTACTACTGAACTCCGTTGTTACAGGTACGAGTCTACCTCTGGAACCTCACTGCTATCCCTGCATTTCAGTTGCACATGTCACCTTGCACCTTCAATTTACCTTCATTCCACATTTGGAATTGCCATCGTATTTTCATTTTTGCTGTACATATACAGGTCTACTTCAGGGCCTCATTGCTGTCATCTCTGCATCCTGGTTGTACATGCTACCTTACTCCTTCATTTTGCCTCGATTGCACATCTAGAATGCCGTTTAGAACTGCCATTTGTACCCACACAACTATTTATGCCACTTGTAACATGCACTATACTTAATACTTGTAAACGTTCTGTCTCCTCTATTGCCTTAATTGCACATTTAGTATTGTCATTTGTACTGCATTTGCCTTCTTTGCACATCTACACATTCCACTTGTAATATACATATACTTAATACTTGTACCTTTTTCGCCCTCTTTTTATTTGCACTTCTGTTTAGATGCTAAATGCCTTTCTTTGTACTGTACTTGTACTAGTTCAATGACAATAAATTTGAATCTAATCAAATCTGTAAGTTATTAAAGTACACAAGTGAAGTATGTAAGTATGTATTTTAGCCATAAGTAAGTGCTTTAGAAGAAGCAATGGCTCAATTCCTCATGTGCCATGGTCTAAAGTACATAACAAAATAGAGATATGGTTTGGGGCGAGCGATACTTCCACTTTGGCATCTGACATTTTAGGGAAGTGTGTAAGTAATGTCCAACCTTGATGTGACCTAACTGCAGGTCCGTGTTTGGTCAATACAGAAACTGTATTACTGAAAAACTGTAACCATCAGTCATTCACAAAAGCATTTGATGGGTACCAAAGAAAACCTTGCATCATTTGAAGCCAAATGAATTAACACTGCACCCGCATCAGAATCGTAGAACCGCTCTATCACAGCAAGCATCTAACAGGTCAATTCTGTATGCCAAGCATGGCTACATCTCTCACTGTAAACTGTTGGCATCTGTAAATGTAACAAAATGGTGCAAACCACCTACATTACAAGTGTAAAATGATTAGCCACAGGAGAGATTAATTAACAACAGACAGAGCCAAATACAGAACCCAGAGTGGTAGGAATGTTTTGCACTTGTATTTTATACCATATGGAAGTGAATCATTCTGTGTCTATCACTGTGCATTCGATTCCACCCCTGAGCAAAACCATATTTTCCATATTTTACCTTTATTTTGAAAAAAGGTAAAATACAACAAATATTACATTTCTCTATTTGTCTTTACAAGTGCTGATTTTGTTGCCACTGGCAACTACTACAGCAGACAATCCTCTCACTCTATAATTTCTCATATTTTACTCTGGGGTCTTAATTTGATCACCCTTTTGCTGGAGGGACAACATTCTGCAAAGTGTATTTGAGGTTTAAAAAGGGGTAATCCACACAAAACCACACATTCCTATTATATACATTGTTAAATAATGCAAACATTGCATATGACAACAATTTATATTCTGAAATGTTTCTACATTTTGTAGTTGGCTGGCTGACTAGGTTCATTATTAATTCAACATCACTATATTAAGTAGTTGCACAATTGTTAAAAAAAAAAAAATTGTAGTTGAAAATATAGACATTGCCTTTCTCGCTCAAAGTAGTGTTTGTCAGGTCCCTGTGGCAACCCAATTTAGCTAGCGGGGAGACATTGACGGAGTTTCGGTAGTTGGATGACTAAAGGATATTAATCGGGTTTATTGTGTAACGGAAGATTTCAACAAAATACAGTATTGTAAAATCTTGAGCCACTTGAAAGATTGTTTAACGCTATTTATCTGTTAAGTGTTTATTAAAACTAGTTAAAAATATGTAACATTAGAATATATACAAATAAACATTAATAAAATAAAAACAAACACAAGTTTCTTGTTTAAGACCTCTGCTCTTGGTCAAAGCACGTACTTCGGTGCCAGATGATAAGCAAGTACTTCACTGAATTTCCTACCCTTCTTAAGGGAATTGACCTTAAAGTACTGTTCAAAAGATGCAGACAGCTCTTTGGGTCGTTCATTGTGATTTCTGTTTTCAATTCTGGCAGTTTCTATAAATTTGTTCTTCTACCCTTTTCATAACTACTTTAATATGAATAAATCTGGATGTGTTGCCGGAAGAAAGCCACTAATCTCATCAAGACATTGTCTCATTACTGGCTGAAGTTTGATAAAGTTCATTATGAATTTTACAAAAACAGGGTTCTATGGTCAGATGAGGCAAATAGAGCATTTTGGCCACAAACACCAGAGGTGGGTTTGGTGTAAGAAGACAGATGGTCATGCAGAAAAGAACCTACTCCCCACTGTGAATTATGGCGGTGGATCTGTGATGCTGTGGGACTTATTTGCTTCCAAAGTCCCTGGGACCCTGTTAGGATACATGTCACCATGGACTATGCCAACCATTTACTGTAGCTGTGTTAAACTGGCAATACACCACAAACCCCTGACATGCCTTATTGCAATTATAAACCGGTTGCCAATGTTATTAAGGCAGTAAAGTGTTGCAAATTCTTAGCCGTCGTATAGTCCCATATACCACGGCTATCAGCCAATCAGCACTCATGATTCAGGCCGCCAGGTTTATAATAAATCTCATACCTCTTTCCTGCTACGGCAAACTGTCTCAAATTGATATCCAACATCTATAGCTAATGACCTCCTGTGTAAAAAAACAAACAAAAAAAAACGATCTGGGCTCTAACCCACCCGCCAAGATCTTACTGAGAATCGTTGTTGCTGTGAGTAAAGTTGGAATTCCTGCTGGCTCTAAACCCTCTCTACCTGCTATTCAGAGGCAGTCAGAACATCATCAAATAGAGATATTCTTCCTCCTGGTTCCCTGGGGGGGGGCGCCGGGGGGCGGCTGGTGCCTGTCTGCATCAGCTCCAGTGTGACTCCACATCCTATAAGGCCTATCTGCATGTTTAAAATATAAACAGTACGTATTATATGTAACTAGTTCACTCCGGATTTCTGCATCTTAACGGTTACTTGTTTTCTTGATTAGACCAGTTCACTGGAAACACTGAGCTCTGCACCAATTATAATAGAAGAACAGCCCCCAACGAAAGCCCCCACAATGCATCAGTCACGCTTCCGTACAAATAATACTATGTACGGTACTGCTGCAAATGGTGAGCCACAAAAAAACGTACTGTTATTGGAAATTAGACAGACAGAGAAACGGAGAGACAGACAAACACACACACGAGCACACACACACACAAACACAAACACAACACACAGATTTGTCGGTGTTGGCATATTTAGATTTTTGGAAGGGGGAAAAGAGACACGGCCCATAGACTTGGAGGTGATTTTGAATGAAAGAGGTTGTAGCTCTTCCAGTCTTATCTCTTCACACAAAAAAATACATTATTAAAGCATCTGAACAATTACACAAGGCTTTAGTTTCAAGCTGAAAGTGCAATCCAGTCACATGAACTGGAATCGCTTTCCAAATGAATAGTCGCACCTTGCAAAACATTCATTGAGTTACATCCGATTCTAGTCTGTCAAATCAGAGAGTTTAGTGTATCCTCCTCCCCAAACCTTCTGCACAACTGAATTTCAATTGTCATTGTGATTGGTGGTAATATGTCTGAGACAGGCTGAGGTCAATTTTAGCCGACCTTCCAATCAAGGATGCGGTGATGAGTATTAAACTTGCCACCTGTGATTAAGCAAAGAAGGCTGTGGTAAACGGCTTCCTGAGGTTTCAGAGCGGTAGCCGCTCCATTTTGAGGGATGGTGTTAACGTAGGTGAAAACCAACAGAAAGGTTAACAATTAACTTCCTGTTGTTTAGAGAGACACTTGACTGATTTCTACTGTATGTGCATAGTAGAGAAGAATCGTCCAATTAAAAAATATGTAAAGACATTTTTGCATGAATCAGACAACAACATGTATTTAGTTTGGAACTCAAGAGATATTGAAGGTCAGTGAGAGCTTTTGACGAGAGGTCCAATGATCCAGCTCTAACATAACTTGATCAGCAGTCGGCCACTGGCACAACAATCACATCAGACAGTTTTTAACATATTCAAGCAGTAAAGAGGTACCGGTGCAACCCCTTGAAGCACACACAACAAGCAGGAGTGATAATGTGATTATTTATAATTTGATATAATAATGTCTTACTCAAAGACAGAATTAACCATTTGTTCACATTGTCAGCTTGAATCCTGCAATATTTCGGTTACTAGTCAGATGCTCAAACTGCTAGACTAACTGACTCTCATGCCAATCACCTTCATTTTGTATTTATATATAAATATATACAGTTTGTTATATTTAACTTTGACTTCCATTCACACAGTACTTTGGCTCCCTTCCCAAACCCATTCGCCCTCCAGTGCTCATGTCAAGTCTTAAACAAACCCGGTGATGAAAATACCTTTTTGTGCAGGGCTGCCTTTGAATTCCGCTGAGCAATATTGTGCTGCTTCTTTCATGCACAAGTTTTAAAGCATGAGAACAAGACAAATGATAGCCTGAAACCTTTTTCTTTATTTTTCTCTTCCTATATTTCCTTCTTTCTTTCTCTCGTTCATTTTAAAAGTCACGCTGGTCCTCTGTCTATTTTTGAACTCTAATGAACATAAGTTTACAATGTAGTGAGACAAATATAGGGAAAATTAATCAAATAAAACATTGGCTTGACCTAGGCAAAGAGACAGATTGATTAAACGAATATTGACTTGGTGGAAAATTAAGAGAAATCAAGTGCTCTAGGCTCACATGTCCAGTTGTCTACATTTAACATGGGTTGGTTTTTATGTTGGGTTAGGTTCCTTCCTCTAAATAGTTCATGGGATGTGAGCCAAGCCACCACAGATGCTGAATTGCAGTCTCTCTACAGTGTATTCCCAACAATCATTTTAGACAACTGCTTTTTTTTTCAAACGCAGGCATGAGGGATTCATGCATTAAACATGCCATTCTGTGCTTCCGACCAAGTGGTTATTTTTACATGATTTTTTAAGAACCAAATGTAACACTTTTGAAAACATGGTTAGCTGTCCCCCACTAATTTTGCATAAGCAATAGTGACAAAATAGTTTGGGGTCTTTTGTCAATTGTGCATTCATATATTCAAAAAGTATATTATTCTTCACTTTGACATTATGGACTTTTTTGTATTGATCAGGGACAAAAACTCCAAATTAAATCTATTTTCATTATGTTGGAACAAAATAAAATTTGAAAAGGTCCAAGGGGGTGAATACTTTTAGCAGTGTCTCTATATGTTGATACATATATAAACATATGTTAGATATATTAATATACATAAACATATATATTAATATATATATATATAAACATGATATATATCTATATGATTACCTGGCATTCATTCTTAACCCCTGATATTAAAGTACCCTATGGAATCTGTCTGCAGTCAGATCAGCCTAACTAACGTATTATTACACCTAGTTGCTATGCAATCACAGAAAATAAAAAAAAACTGTATATTCGTATTTCAGAAAAAAAATTAAAATAATACTTGACTCAACCTTTCCCCTCACAGAAAACATTAACACACATTAGTAATTTGTTTCCGAGCATTTGCACAAGAAAGGCTCGGTTGCTGCAGTGACAGAGAGGCAAGGCTGGAACGAGCTCTGCTGTGTGACAGCTGAGACGACGAGGCATCGTTAGGCATGAGGCAGAGGCAAATATCAAAGAGGTCTGTATTCTCCTCGGTCGCCGAAACACACTTGTCCATTACATCCTAAAACCTTCCATTTGCTATCATAAGACGACTACAGGATCGACTGCTCGTATGCAGTAGGCTGAGGACGTCATTGCAGCAAGACCTCCTACAGTAGTTACAGGTTCCATTATTAACAGTGACAGCCGTGCACTGACGTTAGTGGCCCGACACGAGCAACATCACAAACATGCCCTGCTGTGGACTATCAATGGGGATGTGATTTTCAATAACAGGCTTGCCTTTCTTTGTCCCAGAATTTGTTTCCCAAACTGTGCAGCTTTTCGTTTCAATTGTAGCTGCTACTTTGGCATCGGTAAATGAGGATCCAAATAAAATCCTAAATTGTAAACGATCAGTTGGAAAGTGTCCAATGTTACATTGAGGCACTTGAAATCCCACATTTTTATTTGAACCAGAAAATGCTTGAATTTGACATTTGACAAATTGTGATATGAGGCAGTCAGATCAACAAAGTTCATGAAGCCCAATAAGGTCACAAAGTGACTGGCTGGGTGTCTGGAAACCTTTAATTGCACTCAGAATTGTTCCATTTCAACTTCAGACACTGTGGCATAAGTACAACAACCAAACAACGTCATGGCTTCAATTCCACCTGATGTCGTATCGAAGAGATCAGTAAACTCTCCTCAGCATGACGTTTAATTATGCCACGTGATGCTGTTTATTGGCTGTCAGTCAAACTCAGCAAAAGTAAAGCCTAACTACAGAAATTAATTCAGAATAGTTAAGGGTAGGTTTAAGGTTATGCATAGGTATACTGAAATGTTTGGCATTTATTCTGAATGGGTAAGGGTTTAGAAAACAAAATAAACAAAAAAACTATGGGATAGAACATGTAACTGTCAGAGTTTATATTACAGTTTGCAAACCAATGCTGTATTCTATTTCAACTGTACCTTATTTATAACTAAACTGAAGTTTGTACATTCATAGAAAGGTTTAGTACATTTATAGTAAGGTATACTTATATTTATAGTAAGGTTTACTTACATTTAAAGTAAGGTTTAGGACATTTTTAGTAAGGTTCACTTACATTTATAGTAAGGTTTAGCACATTTACAGTAAGGTTTAGTTACATTTTTAGTAAGGTTTAGTACATATATAGTAAGGTTTAGTACATGTATAGTAAGGTTAAGTACATTTATAGTAAAGTTTAGTACATTTATAGTAAGGTTTAGTACATGTAGAGTAAGGTTAAGTACATTTATAGTAAAGTTTAGGTAACAATTTATAATAAGGTTTTGTACATTTATAGTAAGGTTTAGTTACATTTATAGTAAGCTTTAGTACATTTATAGTAAGGTTTACTTACATTTATAGTAAGGTTTAGTACATTTATATTAAAGTTTAGTTACATTTATAGTAAGGTTTAGGATTTTTAAAGTAAGATATATTTACATTTATAGTAAGGTTTAATTACATTTATAGTAAGGTTTAGTACATTTATAGTAAGGTTTACTTACATTTATAATAAGGTTTAGTACATTTATAGTAAGGTTTAGTACATTTACAGTAAGGTTTAGTACATTTATAGTAAGGTTTAGTTACATATATAGTAATGTTTAGTACATTTATAGTAATGTTTAGTACATTTATAGTAAGGTTTACTTACATATATATAGTTAGGTGTGGAAATACTTGGACACTGACACAATTTTCATAATTTTGGCTCTGTATGCCATGAAATGAAACAACTGAGATGCAGGCTTTCAGCTTTAATTCAAGGGGTGGAACCAAAATATAGTATGAAACGTTTAGGAATTGTAACCATTTTCATACGCAGTCCCCTTATTTCAGGGGTTCAAATGTAATCGGTCAAATTAAAACAATCATAAATAAAATAAAATGTTCATTTTTAATTATTTGTCGAGAATCCTTTGCAGGTAATGACTGCTTGAAGTCTGGAACTAATGGACATCACCAAATGCTGGGTTTCGTCCTTTGTGAAGCTTTGCCATGCCTTTCCTGCAGCTGTCTTCAGTTGATGTATGTTCGTGGGTCTTTCTGCCTTAAGTTTTGTCTTCAGCAAGTGAAATGCATGACTCGGCCATTGCAGAATATTCCACTACTGTGCCTTAAGAAACTCCTGGGTTGCTTTCGCAGTATGTTGTGGGTCATTGTCTATCTGTAAAGTGAAGCACCGTCCAATCAACTTTGCTGAATTTGGCTGAATTTGAGCCGACAATATATCTCTATACACTTCAGAATTCATCCGGCTGCTTCTGCCTTCTGTCATCAATAAACACTAGTGCCATTGGAAGCCATGCATGCCCATGCCATCACACTGACTCCACCGTGTTTTACAGATGATTTGGTATGCTTCAGATCATGAGCCGTTCCAAGACTTCTCCATACTTTTTTCTTCCTATCATTCTGGTACAGGTTGAGCTTAGTTTCATCTGTCCAAAGAATGCTGTTCCAGAACTGGGCTGGCTTTTTAGATGTTTTTTGGCAAAGTCTAATCTGGCCTTTCTATTCTTGAGGCTTATGAATGGTTTACACCTTGTGGTGAACCCTCTGTATTTGCTCTCGTGAAGTCTTCTCTTTATGGTAGACTTAGATAATGATATGCCTACCTCCTGGAGAGTGTTCTTCACTTGGCTGGATGTTGTGAAGGGGTTTTTCTTTACCATGGAAAGGATCCTACGATCATCCACCACTGTTGTCTTCTGTGGACGTCCAGGCCATTTTGTGTTGCAGAGCTCACCAGTGCGTTCTTTCTTTATCAGGATGTACCAAACTTGATTTGGCCACTCCTAATGTTCCTGCTACAGTATCTTTCTGGTGGATTCTTTTTTTGCAGCCTAAGGATGGCCTGTTTCACTTGCATTGAGAGCTCCTTTAACCGCGCGTTGTGAGTTCACAGCAACAGCTTCCAAAAGCGAATGGCACACCTGGAATCAACTCCAGACCTTTTACCTGCTTAATTGATGAAGAAACAACAAAGGAATAGCCCACACCTCTCCATGAAACAGCATTTGAGTCAATTGTCCAATTACTTTGGTCACTTAAAAAAGAGGGGGCTACATGTTAAAGAGCAGTAAATCCTAAACCCTTCCTCCAATTTGAATGTGAATACCTTCAAATTAAAGCTGTGAGACTGCACTTTAAGGCCATATTCATTATTTAACTGTAACTTGAATATGTTTTGGTAAACAGCTAAAATAACAAAACTTGTGTCAGTGTCCAGTTATTTCTGGACCTAACTGTGGTAAGGTTTACTTTCATTTATAGTCAGGTTCAGTACACTTATAGTAAGGTCTAGTTACACTTATATTAAGGTTTAGTACATTTATAGTAAGGTTTAGTACATTTATAGTAAGGTTTAGTTACACTTATATTAAGGTTTAGTACATTTATAGTAAGGTTTAGTACATTTATAGCAAGGTTTAGTTACATTTATAGTAAGGTTTAGTACATTTATAGTAAAGTTCAGTTAAATTTATAGTAAGGTTCAGTTACATTTATAGTAAGGTTTAGTACATGTATAGTAAGGTTTAGTTAAATTTATAGTAAGGTTCAGTTACATTTATAGTAAGGTTCAGTACATTATAGTAAGGTTTAGTTACATTTATGGTAAGGTTTAGTACATTTATAGTAAGGTTAAGTTACATTTATAGTAAGGTTTAATACATTTATAGTAAGGTTCAGTTACATTTATAGTAAGGTTTACTTACATTTATAATAAGGTTTAGTACATTTATAGTAAGGTTTAGTTACATTTATAGTAAGGTTTAGTACATTTATAGTAAGGTTTAGTGACATTTATTGTAAGGTTTAGTACATTTATAGTAAGGTTTAGTTACATTTATAGTAAGGTTTAGTCAAACTTATAGTAAGGTTTAGTATATTTATAGTACGGTTCAGTACATTTATAGTAAGGTTTAGTACATTTATAGTAAGGTTTAGTTCCATTTATAGTAAGGTTTAGTACATTTATAGAAAGGTTTAGTTACATTTATAGTAAGGTTTAGTACATTTATAGTAAGGTTTAGTACATTCATAGCAAGGTTTAGTTACATCTATAGTAAGTTTTATTCAAACTTATAGTAAGGTTTAGTATATTTATAGTACGGTTTAGTACATTTATAGTAAGGTTTAGTTACATTCATAGTAAGGTTTAGTACATTTATAGTAAGGTTTAGTTACATTTATGGTAAGGTTTAGTACATTTATAGTAAGGTTAAGTTACATTTATAGTAAGGTTTAATACAGTTATAGTAAGGTTAAGTTACATTTATAGTAAGGTTTACTTACATTCATAGTAAGGTTTAGTGCATTTATAGTAAGGTTTAGTTACATTTATAGTAAGGTTTAGTACATTTATAGTAAGGTTTAGTTACATTTATTGTAAGGTTTAGTATATTTATAGTAAGATTTAGTATATTTATAGTAAGGTTTAGTTACATTTACAGTAAGGTTTAGTACATTTATAGCAAGGTTTAGTAAATTTATAGTAAGGTTTAGTTACATTTATAGTAAGGTTTAGTAAATTTATAGCAAGGTTTTGTTACATTTATAGTATGGTTTAGTACATTTATAGTAAGGTTTAGTACATTTATAGCAAGGTTTAGTTACATTTATAGTAAGGTTTATTCAAACTTATAGTAAGGTTTAGCATATTTATAGTACGGTTTAGTACATTTATAGTAAGGTATAGTTACATTTATAGTAAAGTTTAGTACACTTATAGCAAGGTTTAGTACATTTATAGTAAGATTTTGTACATTTATAGTAAGGTTTAGTACATTTATAGTAAGGTTTACTTACATTTATCCACATACCATGTATTTATTGACCTGCTGGTCATCTGGACATGCAAACATTTCGATGAGGCCCAAAAAGGTCCATGTACTTTTAACATCTTCACCCCACACAGCCAGATAAGAACTGACCACCCCTCAGAGTCCAGCACCACTCTAGGTTTCTTCCTAGGTACCAACCCTTCTAGGGAGTTTTTCCCAGCTGCCGTGCATCATCTGTTCTTGTTGCTGGCTCTTGGAGGTTTTAGGGCGCAGGCACCTGTGCCAGCACATTGTGACAACTGCTGATGTAAAAAGGGCCTTTGACTGTAATTTGACTAACTGAAGTATAGGTCCACATTTCAATTTTCCCATTTAGAAGACACTATCCAGAGTGATTATGACAGTCACCGCACCAATATCGTCCCTCAGTGATATTGGTAAAATGACACGTAAGTGATGTGTTGACAGAGTCAAGTTGCAAGCCAATCAGAGGCTACAGAGACAGGCACGTCCTTCACTTAATGGCCATTGGCATTAGAATTTGGCAACTCACCGGGGGTCTCAAACCAGTATTGATTTGTCTTCTGCTAGATGCCATTGGTAAGTACGTATGTGTGAATAGTAGGATTAATATAACTCAGCACGGCAAGATGTCTGCCTCATTGTGCTGAACAGGACATTGCAATCATTCATAAAGTTTCCCTACTTAAATCTACTGACTAAACACACTCCTAAAAGACATTCTCAAACAACAAAGACTAAAATAAAAACACTAATACAACCAACACTATTATCGAATTATTATTATTTAAATATCTCTGTCGTCATTACTTGGCACATTTACATGGCTGATTTATTCAGAAATACAACTTTATAAACACTCCTGAATAAATATCTAACATTGCCATTAACAACAGCAACTATATGATTTATCCAATTATGATTAATCCAAAATGTGATTCATGCAGAATATGATTTTCTATCGAGCATTTGTTGTTACCCACCAGTTACTGCGTTATAAACCCTTCCACCGAACAGCCACGGTACACTCCAATACGTAGCAACAGTGTAACAAAACAAAACCGTGTATTTCAAGATTAACAACGGACCATTAGAGACACACTATTTTAACAATCTGTGCAAAGCACAGAATTAAGTTTAGAGACAAGGACCACTTCACTAAAGCCTCTATGGCTTACGAACCCTCCTCCACCACTCTCTCCCTCTCTCTCTCTCCATCGCTCTCTCTCTCTCTCTCTCTCTCTTCTCTCTCTCTGTCTACATGATTATAATAATCCTTTAACAGTATGTGCAGTTGCACAGTTTCTACAAACACTACACCTAATTCAGCTTGACGGTAACTCCGCAGATCCCGTCTGCGGGTGAAGGACGCACCAGCGTATATTACACAAGGAGCACGCAAACAGAGAGGCAAATTCAGCAGCATCCATCCAACTCACCCCGGCAGCTTTGGCATCTTCACAAAGCTAAACACATCCATGTGTGCAGCAGACTGTGATCGCTCCCTCCAAGGCTAAAAAATCGACCATCTACTTCACGTAGCCTGACCCATTGTCCGGCCGTCTTTAGCGGCTGGAATGAATAATGCAGGGGGAAAAAATCCGGAGCTTCCACAAGTCAGGTGAAGAGATTAGTCCTCTTGTCAGGGCTTCTACATGACTGAGTGATTGCTGTGTCCTCGCCTCAGCAGCACAAATCCACAGCCCGCGGAAAAAGAATTTGGCAGCGGCGCTTCAACAACCCGCCCCCCACCCCCCAGCACATCCTTCAAAGCATACCTCCGTTCGTTTGCCGTTAAGCCACTTTCATTTCATTTCCATCGCAGTGGAATGATGTGCTGGGGTCGCGCAGTAACAACAGCTTTGAAGACACACATGATGAGAGGGAGGCAGAGAGAGAGGTGGAGAGAAAGAGAAAAAGCATGGCAGCGAAGGGTGGGGGGGCGGGGGTTGTAAGGGGGGCAGACAAATCACTGCTGATAGATTCAACCGGCTGTCTTGGATTCCGCCTCTCCACTGCAAAGGGCAGTCTCATCAATTGTGAATCCAGATCGCAAGAAAAGAGTAGAGAGGTGGAAAGCGGAGAGCCCCCGGCAGCCGCGTGGGTGTTGCGGAGCATGGGAAGAGGAGGTGTGGCACGCTCACAAGAGAAAGGGGCGAGAAAGAGGGAGAGAGAGGTGGGGAGTTACAGAGAGAGGAAGATTCAGAGAGAGAGGGGACCTATGGATTTTACGATGGATGAGCACCAAGGCCACTGAGGAACAGAGGAGCTGCAATCTTAAACGAAAACGACTGTATTTGCACCCTCGACAAACTACCGCGACCTTCGACCGTCTTGACGTGGCTATAAGAAGACACGCTAGCTGCAGTAGTTTTTTCAGTCGAAAAACTCCGGACATGATTCTTTGCTGTAAACATATATTTAAAAAAAGATATCTAATAATAATAATGTTTTTTTACCCCACTTTTCTTCCTTCCTAATTTCATAATGTCCTACTCGCGATTGTGACCTGGAACTCAACGCAACAACCCTCCAACACGTGTTGGAAAGTTGGAGATCGACACTGACTACACACATGATTCCACTTGTTATTTTATGGTTTGATATCTTCCCTATTATCTTACAATGTGGAAAATAAGAAAACTAAAAAAAAAAACTTAAATGTCCAAACTTCTGACTGGAACAGTGTGTATATAGTCTACATATACAACTGGCTCAAATGATGGTAGTAACACATCAGGCTGTGTGATTAATCAGTGCCTTGGGGTTAAGAAGAGCCAGACTGAAGCCTTACTCTAATTCTTGGTCGGCAGTATGGCAACTGCATTCCTTAAGCAAGGAAGTCATTACACATGTAGATTACTCAATCTCTGCCCTGCTTCCTGTAATCCATCCTAGACTACAAGTTAAAGCATTGCTTTTCAAAGCCATATTCAATGCTTATGGGACCGATCAAATTGACGAACGTGAGGATATTAGTAAAGGAACCTATTCTATAACTAATGCCACCTGTGAACATTCTTTAATGTACCCTGGCATCACCCCAGTCCACAGTCTCACATGCAAATGATGGATCACCAGACGTCTATTATCCAATTGAGGAAGAATCTCCCCTCATTAATCACAGCCTACAGACCAGGCCCCTGTGTCAAAAAGCACCAAGAGGCAATTTAGATCATTAAGGAGTCTGTGATCCATGGTGTTTGATAGTCCCTCCTGTTGGCTCCGACGTCCCGATAAAACGGGCTTCTCTCTTCTGTAAGAAAGGTAATTCATTCAATCTGTCTCATGTTGCGATGGGCCATCACGCACACCATGCTTTTTACATTTCTTAGAAGTGGCTGAAAAAATCCCAGTCTCACTTCTAACGTCTTGCAAAATACCGTCCTCGTAGATGTAGGCACCATCCGCTACCACACTCCTGTCTTAACTTTACCAAAGCATGACATTCGAATCCGAGACATGGGAGGTTGGGTGGTGGCATTACAGCATATCAAGAAGTCTTTAATGAGATGAACGCCTAGGTTACTCCTATATTCCAACCTATCTAACCGAGGGAACGTACGTGTCTGTTTCTGGGCCTGACGGAAAACAGCCTTGCCAATAATATTATTGTCCATTGCAATATTAAATAGATGCTCTGGTTAAAGCATTCAACGTGGCGATTCGTAACTGTTTCCCTGCAAGACACAGAGCAACCATTCCATGTATTAAAAAAGCCCCATGTTGTTAGCATCAGAGCGGTTAGCATCAGAGCGATTCAGAGTGCCTTTGCTGGTGGTGAGGCCTGCAAATGAAGACACGTGTCACGACCACTCTCGTCAGTCTCATGGTTAGCCAGCCGTCTTCCCGTTTTGCTGAATGTGAGGCAAAAGGGTGGTTGATCATTTAAACTTCCCAGAAAACCCTCATGCCCACTGACAGTTTATAGACCTCAAGCCTCCGCAGTCTTAACCCTCTAGGACTTTGTAACTACCAGCCGATTATCAGTAACCTATAAGAGAATGTGAAATGTCTCATTCTGCACAGGATTGGTCAATACGGCAAAACTCTGCATAAACCAAACACAGGGATTACAGACAAGGCAGTCCGAATAATTGTAGAGGCACGCAAACATTTTAGGGTGCAAATCCCGAGCCCAAACATCCGGGATGTCTTGGACACACTGATCGGATCGCTGAGTGGATCGTGTCTGACGGATCTGCCCGATCGGCACACACGTCCCACGGCGGACTCAGCGGATTCTGACGTCTGTCTGTTCAGTCCACTGCCGGGCCCAGAGGCCAGCCTGAGTGGCAGATGGTATTGAGGTCAGGCAGGCGGGACATCTAGCGAGACTGTGGACTGGCCTTGAACCAATCAGAGCTCCCCTCCTGATCTCTAACCTAGCTGAGTTTGTTTAAAAAAAACATCTTTCTTATTTCAGTCGTTTGACCACCCTGGGATATTTAAAATCCGGCCATGCTTAGCTAAAATTCTACTAGTCCAGAGTTTGGCTCAGGTTATCAAGTTTAGCTAAGAAAGCTAAAATAAGACCTATACGATATGCAGAGTAATCAGTTTGAGAGTTTAGCCTACAAGCGATTTAAGGACAGCACATACTTACACTTTCATCATCCCGTTCAAGGAATTCAATGTTCCACTTCAGGGCGATAGCATCAGATTGTCAGTGAACAGGAACAGACTAGGCTGTTTCTGCATAAAGCATTTTTGTCACTGCTTGTGCGTGTGTGAGTTTGTGTTGGAGCCCACAGAAGAGACACAGTCCAAGGTTAATCTGTCAGTGCTGGGGGCCGGTCCTCCTGTCCTCTCCAGGCTCAGTTGGCCCCTGGCCCTCAACCTGACAAGTGTGTCAGCAAACGTCACAGCAAGCTGCACCCATACATGGAGCAACAACACCGGCATGCCCCGCCCACCCTGC
>JACXGI010000430.1:21228-43299 GCA_016801175.1 Esox masquinongy
GCATCCAGCCCGCCCTGCCATCTTGCCCCACCCACCCTGACATCTCGCCCCGCCCACCCTGACATCCCACCCAATCTGCCCTCCACTCCACCTTCCATCTTCTGACTGAGTGTTTCTGTCTGTCTGTTTACCTGCCTGCCTGTCTTTTTACCTGTCCATCTGTGTTGGTAATCCGGTTCCCGTATTAAACAGTTTATGCCGGAAGTTCAACATTTTAATAGCGTACTTCCATGAACATTCACTAGTGTGATTAATTGAAGTGACACCCGGCTGAGGTTTCACTTCAATTAGTCACATTTGTTTTAGTGGCTCACCTTAATGCATTGAAGAGGTTAACACCCTGCTAATCAAAGATAGGGAAATTTAGTACCATACGCATGGCAAGGACACACAGAACACTACAGTGTAATTCATAAACAAGGGACAAATATACATTTCCCCCAAAACATGCTCAGAGGAACAGGCCTGTGTTATTGCATCCAATGTCGGGTTGCGGCGTGTTTGGACTTGGTGGGTTCCATCTGTCAATATGGACTATTTAAAGAACATCAATGGGAAGTACGATGATCACATGGCCAGTTACTGTGTTATCGTCAGTCATCCCCTCCGATACAGACTTATCTAACGGAAAGAGAAATGACATGATACACTGTACACGTACCCTAAATGTTATGTTGTGTATTTAGGTTAAACTTTGGTAGACTTAAGAGAGACTACGTCCTTCATTTGATATAATGTTGCAAATCGGAAAGTTTAAAACAGGAGTAGATTTATGGATTCATGGTTAATCCTGAATCCACGAACCTCCGCTCAAAATACACAAACCTGAATCAAATCCTAAAACAATTTCATGCCGATTTATTGACTGCAAAGAAAAAAAAAACGCCCAATCGTAATTTAAACATTTTTCTAGCTAGAGTGAGAAAATGGAGGTCATCATGGATTTTATCACACAACACACCATGCAGACCTGGGTGCTGGACTGGAAATATCTACTCACTGAATGACCGTAAAGACTCCAAGTTCATTGTCATCTGTCTCCATGTCTGGGTCCGTAGTTGATAAAAGGCCCTCAGCGGCCCTTGATTCCCTCTCCTTCCCCGCCACGTGTGGATGGACACCAGATCCACCGGATGTTTACTCCTTCACCGGTTTCTTCGGACTCCGAAGTGTCCGTCTGATCCACGCTCCGACAGGGGCTATCATCAGCGACTAACTGACTAACTGACTGACTGACTGACTGACTGAATTAGGCCGGGCTGAACCACTGGGCTGTGATCGCGTATGGCGGTCCTGTCCGAGTCAGGGGGAGAGAGACGCCCCCAGGGGGATGGGACCCGGCCAGTCTCTTCTGCCTCAGTAATGAAATAACATCACATTCCGGGCCAATGCATCAGAAAGCAGAGGGGGATCAATGGGGAACAGCTGGAAACCAATGGGTGGCTGCCCCGACGCACTGCTTGACCGAGGCACTGATAAAAATGGAAAATCCAGTGGAAGTCAGCATTTCCCCGGCTCCTGCCCCCTTCACCAGGCAGCACCGGGGTCAAAGCGATGACGCGAGACGTTGAAGCGGTGAGCTATTTATGGAACGCTATACTTCCTGTGGACACAAGTAACTTTCCACAACAACTAAGGAGCCGATGAGACAAAAATAAACACGTATGTTAAGGTCTATGTAACCACTGATACCGTGGGTGAAGCACTTGTCCGCAGCCGGGCTCAAGAATAACACACATTCACAACACACTGTTTCACAGTCAATTTCAGACATGCTTAAACAACACCACACCCACTTTAACCTTAATCCCAGACACCTTTCTTACCCCAACCACACATTACCAAAAGGAGCAAATGGTATTGTGTGGTTAGGGTCCTGGTTGATATATGACATATTTGTCATTTTATTTGAGTTATACTATGAGCCAAAATATTTCTATGAATCGATAAAGCGGGTGACAATCTGGTGTTGGTATTAAATTAATGAATTAATGAAATCTGTTGTATTATATCGCGTTCAGATTATCGGATTGTTAGGGCAGCGTTCTCTCTTAAAGCTGCACCATTTAATCCAGATTAGGATAATTCATGCTGGATTATGCTGAGCCGATGCTCTCATGCGTGAATGGCATACGAAGTCCTCCATTAGTTATGAAGAGAAGCACGTGTGTTTCTGCCCCTGCAAGCGAAGAAAATGTGATTACATAACAAATCTGCTGTCGTTTAGGTTTCGGACAGCGGTCGATGAGCACCGAACAGTTATGTTATGATTAACATGTTGAATGGGTAGATACAGGCTTGTAATCCCCAAACAGTTTTTTTTTACACCCCACAGGGAGTACCGCGACTCTCACACGTTATATAACACTTCTACACACAAACAAACAAACACACACACACACACACACTCCTCTTTTTTCCATTAGAATAAAGTTGATGATGGCCGTATGGCCTGGTAGGAGGTGGAAAAAGTATTCTCCCCCGTGTGACACGAATACTTGACATGAACACATCCAGTCATGTGGCCTGTCACTCGCCCCTGGGCCACCGCGTCAGTGGCCAGCATTTCACTATGACCCGCCCCCAACGGCACAAACCATTTAGAGAGAAGATGGGGGAGGGGCTGCTCCTAGAGAGGCAACCCTGCTGATCCTTCTGCGGATCGAGTTCATCGTCCCGTGTCTCAGTAGAAAGGGCGCGCCGGTTTTCAGCCTGTTTATGACGAGGCACGTCAATGAGGCTTACAAAAGGCCAGCACGGGAGGAGTGTAGGTGTGATGTCACATCAGCAGCCGTGACTGTCCAAAACTCTGACGTGAAAGAAACGTACGTACTCATCACAGTACACTGATAGTCTCAAAATAACCATACAATTGTCATCAGCTGCGCTCAAATGGGCACGCTGTTCATATACCACTCGAAAACTTCTACAGACCAAAACATTGGACTCCCAGGAAGCCAGTCTAATAAAACAGTTGTGGGACATATTTAAGTGAGAGGAAGTGGTTTCCCTCGGAAGATGTCAGAGTTCATGAAGCAGAACAAACAGTGGATGCACTGATTGGCATAAAATGATGAGAGTATACAGCATCACACAGCACAGCAAAACCAGTATTAATGCAATAACTGCAGCTCCCGGAGAAACCAAGTACTACATAATATTATCAATAACTGCAGCTCCCAGAGAAACCAAGCACTACAAAATTTTATCAGTAACTGCAGTAACTCCCGGAGAAACCAAGCATTACAAAATTTTATCAGTAACTGCAGTAACTCCGGGGAGAAAACAAGCACTACAAAATGTTATCAGTAACTGCAGTAACTCCCGGAGAAAACAAGCACTACAAAATGTTATCAGTAACTGCAGTAACTCCCGGAGAAACCAAGCACTACAAAATGTTATCAGTAACTGCAGCTCCCGGAGAAACCAAGCACTACAAAATGTTATCAGTAACTGCAGCTCTGGGAGAAACCAAGCACTACAAAATGTTATCAGTAACTGCAGCTCCGGGAGAAACCAAGCACTACAAAATGTAATCAGTAACTGCAGCTCTGGGAGAAACCAAGCACTACAAAATGTTATCAGTAACTGCAGCTCCGGGAGAAACCAAGCACTACAAAATGTTATCAGTAACTGCAGCTCCGGGAGAAACCAAGCACTACAAAATGTTATCAGTAATTGTATTTGCAAAACATGGCCTCTATTTATTCATTAAGAGTGTGATTTATTTCAAACAAAGAAAGGGAATAATTCTGCACTGTTAAAACAAAATTGAATATGCTGAATGTAAATGGCACATGAATACTTCTCATATTAGCAGTACAGAGATGTTGTTTACAAGTATTCAGAGAAAGTTTACATTGTTATGACTGTCAACTGTCCTTTTCATGATAAAATAAATTCTCCAAGTAAAACAAGATTAATAATGAATTAAATGCATTTTAAATGCATATAAAATGTTAAAACACTATAAAAACAAACATTGAGGTGCTGCAGTGCTTTTCACTCCTGAAGATATTTTTTCCAGTGAAATTCAAATACTAAATATTCAAATCAAAAGTGAATTTCTAGTATTTAAATACTTAACTGACATTAAGCGAAAAGCATAAAACTCTTGCTTTGACAATGCAGCAGAATGTTCCCGAAATACAATAAAAGAATCCAAATGTATATAGCAATTTGTGGGGCACAATTAGTTCTTGTTGCAAAGAACGTAATGTTTGCAAAAGAGAATGTTACCCAGACTAAAATGCACATGCAAACAGTAACATTACTAGTTCTCATATTCCCATCAGATCTCTCTCCACAACAGTGCACCACCCTGCTACAGCTCTGGGAGGATAGGATTCACAGCGCCCAGCAGTTATCTGTAATGTGGGAGGAAAATCAATGTGGCCATGGAAAGTCAGTGAGGTCAAAAAGCCCAGAGTGTTACTTGGAATGCAGCACGTGCTGGCTGTTGATTGGCTGGGGAAACCATTTTTAAGCATGAATGCCTCAATTGTCAACACTGTGTTTTTGTCTTGCTTGGCTATCATACACTCCCTTTTGGCTCCAGCCGACTGCCAAGCCATGCCCATGGAGGTTTTTTCCCTCTCCAGTAGGAGTCTGGATCTTAGTAGTTTCAAGAATATTTATAAATCCCCAAAAAGCTCTAAACATTCTGATTGGTGACATGATACCTATGGGTCAAAGCCCGTTGAAACATGTTGACTCATCAACAACTTAGACAGAATGAGTGTGAGACTGAAATATGTAGAGCAGCAGAGCAGACGATTTATGTTTCTGAGCCATCAGGCAAGTTTGTGTTTACCTGAAAAAAGCATGACAATGTAGAAATACACAGTAGTCATCACACAAATGTGTTGCATTATCCTATTTCAACATTGCTACAGCCATAAAGCCTAACTTGATTAACACAACAACCGATAGCTCAGATCGCTTTGTAAATTACACTTTTGAAAATATAAATTATATAATCTACATAGAAAAACAGCAACAATACATGCATTGCATGTCTTGTACAAAATGTTATACACACATGTATAGTGAGTATGGTGCAGTACAGCATGAAAGTATCAAAACATTGTGCTATATTGAAAATTGTTGGGTTAACCTTAAATGGCAGTGGCAATAAAAAAGTACTGCAAACTATAGAGACTACAGCGGAAAATAAAAAAGATCGGTAGATTTCAGCGCAAAGAAAACCAAACTGTGTACCCTGTAATAATAATGTTTTTAAATGTGTGTGAAGTGGATTTAGCCTCCACCTCACCACTGACTGTGGCGTACACTGGCTCACATCACCAAGTTGGAGTAGATGGCAGCAGCTCACTAACCTCTGTCCCTCTAAATGGTGGTCGTCCCCGGTAACACTGGCATTGGCGAAAATATGTTGTACTTCCATGCTTCGGAACGTCCCCCAGTCCTAGTTAGGGTGCAGACGACAACTGGAAAGAAAACCTGAGAGATCAAACACGTAGACCCTCTATACTGGAACGGAGGGGTAGAGGGCAGGACTTCTCGTCAAGCCTTTTCTGACTGTCTTCGTTGAGACATTGATAGTCTGGTGTAAGATCCTATCTGGGGCAAATCCTATTAACAGCCAGAGGATATTGAGAAAAAAACGCAGAAATCAATAGCTGGTGGCCAGTTTTGTTTCAAGGTTCAGCCTAAGTGGAAATGTGAAACTGCTCGGCCTTACCCCGAGATGCCAGGGTTGCTTTTGGAAGTGGTTAATCAAGAGCTTGTCTGACATCTAAATTGCATTTTTGCTCTCATCATTAATCCCATTTTCGCCTTCATCGTAGAGGAGAAGATTTATCAAGTGTGAGGACCAATAATCAGAGGACTTAAACCGGATAGCCCCCTAACATTCATTACCCGATAAAAAAATTAACATGCCTTTCATAGGTTTAGTAAAGATGTTAAATTGTAAAGATATGTCACCGATACAGAGGTTGTACTGTATTATTACAGTAAGGCAGTACTGATGTGTAATTAGTTACGTATTCCTCTGCAGTCAGTCACCTGAACAAGGTAGTTTATAATCAAAGACAGTGTGCATAATATCAGTGGATCGGGAAATCCTTAGGACGTTATCCAGTGATCCTGTGGGCATTTATTCACTATACACAAAATGGCCGATACCATCCGAATGATTTTAAAATATCCTATATTTCAGGAGAGACTGATATTAACCTAGTTAAGTAATTGCAGGTCAGTGTTTCAAAGGCCTCTAATTGGGCTTCGGCAGATTATCCCGCATGCCTGTATTGCTGGCTGATGACTCAGTTCAAGTACATGGGTAAAGAGGGGTGAAATAAAATGCATCAAGCTGTAACACGCTTTGCATTTTTTGTCTGCTGTAAATTAAGAAATGGTCCACGCCCAGGCAGTGTCATCATTCCTGAAGAGACAGACACGCAACCCAGACACCAACGCAATCAAATACCAAAACACTTCTTCACCATTGTGACAAATTCACTTCCCATGACTACACTGGCTGCAGTGTACCAGGACACAGATGGTTCTATATTGAGCAGCAATGCAAAGAAGCAGTGGGCTGCATAGAAAGGCAAGCACTGTATTAACAGAACCCTTCAATGAATTGTAAGTAAACCAAGAAGCACGTGTTTCCTGGAACTCAACTTTTTAATCTACTTCTAAATAACTAAAGGAATTGACACGTGTGAATTAAGACAGTACCAGTTTCCTTAGCATAATAAAAGGTAGTAGATCCTTTCTTCCACAAGGATGTGGGTTAATTAGGTAAAATATCACCTTTTAAACTCTGTTAAGTTCAATCTGTGAGAATCCATGTTTTATTCATGAAGGAACTCAGGGATTGCTTACAGAGTAGGCCTAGTTGGAGAAGCTATCACACAAAAATACTATATAAATGCAATACGTGCCATTGGCTTCTGAAACTCACAAAAACAATTCACAAAAAAACAGTAGGCATAGTGTTGACACTCACGTATTAGAAGTTCTGAACGCATATGACCTGCCTAGGCCAAGCAACAGCACAGACCAGTGTCCAGTGAAGGAGCTACACTTTGTAGGCATTCATAACAAATTGTGTCGGTCTTGTTTGCTGCGGTTCAACAAGGTTAATCTGGGAATAACATCGTATGGCCATCCATAACTTTATAACATAATCCATAACTTTAATCCAAAAACATAACTAAATGAATAACCTTTACCCCTATGTCACTTCATTACAATCAGGCACAGTTATTTCGTTTTAAGTAATGGCGTGTAGTTATGCGCTGTCATTTCCTGAAGTGTTCTCTCAAAGAGAGCAAGTCATCAGAACTGGGGGGTTGAGATGATCGACCTCAGACCTGTTCTCTTTTCACTCTGAAGCCCACTTAAAATCCCATTGCAATGGCGTGGACTAGAGCCAACCTAATAAATCACTGAAGTAAAAAACTCCCACATTCTGCAGTCCCAGAAGCCTCGCAGTCACCTGGTTTCACTGTTGGGGGGTGGGGTGGGGGGGGGGGGTGCACAACCACTGTCCTGGCACCCTGGACGATGGCAATAAAAGCCCTTCTGACCTCTCCTAGGTTGATACAAAAAAATACCGTTAGGACTACGGGGGCGTTCAAACCTAATAAGAAATTACAGGCTATTTGCTGTGGCGAATGCATTCAGAGCAAACAGGGGCAGAGCCCCACCAGCTATTCTGGCATTCATATACACATATATATATATATATATATATATATATATATATACACACATACATACAGTTAGGCCTGGAAATACTTCAATGATGATGATTGTTATTTTGGCTGTTTACCAAAATACATTCAAGTTACAGTTAGGAATTAAAGCTCTTTAATATGTAGCCTCCTGTTTTTCAAGGGACTAAAAGTAATTGGACAATTGACTCAAAAGCTGTTTCATGGACAGGTGTGGGCTATTCATTATATCTTCATCAATTATGCAGGTAAAAGGTCTGGAGTTGATTCCATGTGTGGCATTCGCATTTGGAAGCTGTTGCTGTAAACCCACAACAGGCGGTTAAAGGAGCTCTCAATGCAAGTGAAACAGGCCATCCTTAGGCTGCAAAAAAAAAATCCATCAGAGAGATACTGTAGCAGGAACATTAGGAGTGGCCAAATCAAGTTTGGTACATTCTGAGAAAACACACTGGTGAGCTCTGCAACACAAAAAGGCCTGGACATCTATGGAATACAACAGTTGTGGATGAACATAGGATCCTTTCCATGGTAAAGAAAAACCCCTTCACAACATCCAGCCAAGTGAAGAACACTCACCAGGAGGTAGGTATATCATTATCCAAGTCTACCACAAAGAAAAGACTTCATGAGAGCAAATACAAAGCGTTCACCACAAGGTGCAAACCATTCATAAGCATCAAGAACAGAATGGCCAGATTAGACTTTGCCAAAAAAACATCTAAAAAAGCCAGCCCAGTTCTGGAACAGCATTCTTTGGATCAACCTGTACCAGAATGATGGGAAGAAAAAAGTATGGAGAAGGCTTGGAACGGCTCATGATCCGAGGCATACCACAACATCTGTAAAACACGGCAGTGTGATGGCATGGGCATGCATGGCTTCCAATGGCACTGGGTCACTAGTGTTTATTGATGATGTGACAGAAGACAGAAGCAGCCGGATGAATTCTGAAGTGTGTAGGGATATATTGTCTGCTCAGATTCAGCCAAACTCAGCGAAGTTGATTGGATGGTGCTTAACTTTACAGATGGACAATGACCCAAAACATACTGCGAAAGCAACCCAGGAGTTTTTTAAGGCAAAGAAGTGGAATATTCTTCAATGGCCGAATCAGTCACCTGATCTCAACCCAATCAAGCATGCTTTTCACTTACTGAAGACCCACGAACAAACAACAACTGAAGACAGATGCAGTAAAGGCCTGGCAAAGCATCACAAAGGATGGAACCCAACGTTAGGTGATGTCCATGCAATCCAGACTTCAAGCAGTCATTGCCTGCAAAGGAATCTCGACAAAGAATTAAAAATGAACATTTTATTTATGATTGTGTTAATTTGTCCAATTACATTTGAGCCCCTGAAATAAGGGGACTATGTATGAAAATGGTTGCAACTCCTAAAATTTTCATACAATATTTTTGTTCAACCCCTTGAATTAAATCTGAAAGTCTGCACTTTGCAATTGCATTTCGGTCATTTCATTTCAAATCCATTGTGGTGGCGTACAGAGCCAAAATTATGAAAAATGTTTCAGTGTCCAAAACTTTCCGGACCTAACTATACAGTGGATATAAAAAGTCTACACACCCCTGTCAAAATGCCAGGTTCTTGTGATGTAAAAGAATAAGACAAAGATAAATCTTGTCAGAACTTGTTCCACCTATAATGTGACCTATAACGTAAACAATTCAATTGAAAAACAAACTGAAATCTTTGAGGGGTTAAAAATAAAAAATAAAAAACTCAAAATAACCTGGTTGCATAGATGTGCACACCCTTAAACTAATACATTGTTGAAGCACCTTTTGATTTTATTACAGCACTCAGTCTTTTTGGGTAGGAGTCTATGAGCATGGCACATCTTGACGTGGCAATATTTGCCCACTCGTCTTTGCAAAAGCGCTCAAAATCTGTCAGATTGCGAGGACATCTCCTGTGCACAGCCTTCTTCAGATCACCCCACAGATGTTCAATTGGATTCAGGTCTGGGCTCTGGCTGGGCCATTCCAAAACGTTAATATGGTGTTATGGTGTTCTTTGGGTGATGTGCAGTGTTGTTTTTGTGCCAAACATACCTTTTGGAATTATGGCCAAAAAGTTCAACCTTGGTTTCATCAGACCATAACACATTTTCCCACGTGCTTTTGGGGGACTTGATGTTTGTTTTTGCAAACTTCAGCTGGGCTTGGATGTTTTTCTTTGTAAGAAAAGGCTTCCGTCTTGCCACCCTACCCCATAGTCCATTCATATGAAGAATACGGGAGATTGTTGTCACATGTAGCACACAGCCAGTACATGCCAGAAATTCCTGCAGTTCCTTTAATGTTGCTGTAGGCCTCTCGGAAGCCTCCCTGACCAGTTTTCTTCTCGCCTTTTCATCAATTGTGGTGGGACTTCCAGTTCTTAGTAATGTTTCTGTTGTGCCATATTTTCTCCACTTGATGATGACTGTCCTCACTGTGTTCCATGGTATATCTAATGCTTTTGAAATTCTTTTGTACCCTTGTCCTGACTGATATCTTTCAACAATGAGATCCCTCTGATGCTTTGGAAGCTCTCTGTGGACCATGGCTTTTGCTCTGAGATGCAACTAAGAAAATGTCAGGAAAATCCTACTAGAACAGCTGAACTTTATTTGTGATTAATCAGAGTCACTTTAAATGATGGCAGGTGTGTAATGATTCTATTTAACATGAGTTTGAATGTGGTTGGTTAATTCTGAACACAGCCACATCCCCAGTTATAAGAGAGTGTGCACACTTATGCAACCAGGTTATTGTAAGGTTTTTATTTGTCATTTTTCCCCCTTGAAGATTTCAGTTTGTTTTTCAATTGAATTGTTCACATTATAGATCACATTGAGAGTGGAAAAAGTTCTGACATGATTTATCTTTGTCTCATTCTTTTACATCACAAAAACCTGGCATTTTAACAGGGGTGTGTAGACTTTTTATATCCACTGTATATATATATATATATACTGTATGTACTCTATATATACTGTATGTACAGTACAGTATATACAGTCGCGAATATATATATATATATATATATATATATATACACAGTACCAGACGCCTACCCATTCACTCGTACTGTACGTATATGTGTCTATATGTACAGTTAAGCCCAAAAGTATTCATACCCATGCCAAATTTTGAGCCATAGTGAATTTTTATTTGATCAATAGGTTTCTTCTGGCTGGAAATGACATAAACAAGTGATAAAACATGGTAAAACATTGTGCTGGTGATACAAATGAATAACTTAACTATTTCTGTTTTTAGCCATGACTTGCAGTTGACCAGTAACTGACTAGAGAACTACTGCTGTTCAGCTGTTCTCAATTTATAGGTGATTAGAATGCTCTCTCATGGTGGAAATTACAAGACCATTTTAAATGGTGTAGAAACGTGCATTTTCTAAAAAATTTGCAACAATTTCAAGGGGTATGAATAATGTTGGACATGGCATTTTTCATAAAAATGTAAAAAAAAAAAAAAAACAGAAATAGTCACGTTATTCATTTGTATCTCCAGCACAATGTCTTACCATGTTTTGTCACTTGTTTATGTCATTTCCAGCCAGAATAAACCTATTGGTCAAATAAAAATTCACTATGGCTCAAAATTTGGCATGGGTATGAATACTTTTGGGCTTAACTGTATATGTGTACCCATTTTAATGATATCATCCAAAACAAAGACACATATCAAAAATACTACAATCTATTGTAGTACTAACAATGTGTCATTTTATAATTTTAATACTCCTAATTTGTAAGACCATTTTTATAGACGTTGCATATGCAGCATTTTCTGTGATTTCATATTGAAAAAATGTAGTTAAAACCAGCGAAACCCAGTTTAAATAACACCTCAGAACATGTTACCCAATGAAATGCCTTCCTTGGGTGGAGCTCCAAAAAGTGTTCACTAAATATGGTTATGGCTCTAAAGGTACGTCTTACATCAAAGTGACATCATACTCTCACTCTGGAATCAGACTTTTCAGCCGATAGCTAAGCTAACTAGTTAAAGGGGGAATCAAGAGGTGGGTAGCTAACGTGGTAGCTAATGTGGTAGCTAAAACTCATCAATAAACCAAGATGACTTGTCAACTGACATAAAATAGATACTTGTTTAACCGGCACTGTGTAGAATCCTGCCTCTAAAATTTTCAAAACTGAATTTAAACAGTAACTTGACGTGTCTCCTCATCATCTTCCCTTACCGAACAAGGCCAGAATAGTACTAGCTAGACCAGGGTAGTTTAGGCTAGGAATGGTAGTACTGACCGGTACTGTATTAGCTAGTCCGGAGTGGTTTAGTGTGGGTGGGATAGTACTGTGTCTAAATAGAGTATGAAGAGATTAATCAATGCTAACTGATAAATGGACCAGCGAGAAAGTCTAAATGGGGAATATCTCAGGAAATCTGAAATATTTTGAAGAAATATTTGTTTTGAAACAATAATGTAAAACATTAACTGCGGATGTGTACAGGTCATTTTTGTTTGTATTTTTGCTAGTAGTACAGAATAAATTACATATGAAACATTTAATGCATCAGAATGAGAATCCATCGGCAACTATTTTTTAGTCCCAAATAAAAATAATGTTCTTCTCTCCATCTGCAACTGTCTCATCTTCCATCATTTAGACCCGAGTATGCAGCAGAGATTCCTTTAAGTTCAGAACAGGAAACTGACCGTTTTTTTGGCGTATGCCATCTTGGATGCCATCTTTTCTCTGGTAAGATTTTTGAGCAGAAGAGTAGTAATTGCTTCATTGACTACTTTTTGTAAATACAGCACACAACTCCCAAATTAAAATGACATTTTCTCCATGTTTTTGTCCATTACTTGCATATGGAACTAACTCTCCGGAAAATATTTTATAGCACAAAGGAAAACAGTCTTAAACCATGCTAACCGTGCCTTCACCAAAAGTGTTTTGGGGAGGTTCATTGTAACATCCAATAGAAATCTTAGCTATAGGAGCCTGCACCATTCAAACTATTTTTGAAATACAATCCTTTCTAGACCTCCAAGGATTTTTATCTCATTAGACAGGAAAGTGCATGTACTGTCACTGTCTATATGTATGTCATATACATTTCCAGCTCAACCAATATCCTATAGCTTGGTAGGTTAAGAAGATCAAAGGGTGAATAGTTATCCTTGAAGAGGGACTGACATAATAGTAGGTTTGACATCTAAACCTCCTGAGCAAATAAGCAGATCATATGCTTATCATCTTTTCCTGTGTCTGTCAGTGTTTTCCAGTATCTGATGAATGTCTGTCAGGGCCACAAAGTCCTGGTTTACGAGTTATGTTGTTATGTTATCAGGCCGGACCTGTCCCTAGGGTGCCCACAGGAAGAGTCTGGGCCCGTGCCACTATATGCCAAACATCCCAGCAGCAGCTTTATGTCACAGGAAGGGGCTCTGGTGAAGTTTACAAGCTGGTGAGCCAAGTGGCCCGACCAAGTCCAATGATAACGTTTGAAAGGGATTATTTTTTAGATTTGCTCGATCAACATAGTTTGTTTTCGGGAACGTTCTATAGTACTTACGTTTTGATTATTGAATATGAAATATTCAAATGAGCGAAAGTATTATATTAACATTCAGTAAACTTTTATTGTAGACTATCCTATGGATATGAAATCACAAAGTGTACTTCCATCCGAAGGCGCCTTCAAGTGTGTCGTTAGACCGACTGGAAGTAGAAAGTTTCGAGACAGACGCACGCATTACTCAGAGGGGCGAAGCTTGGTGACGCGCAAGGGGCCACAGTTGTGAAACTGTACCCCCATCCCTGTTCTGTAAATTCTGAAAAGGAAGAACTAAAAAGAACAATACTAGCGCGAATAACTTGCCTGTGTGGCTTATCGGTCGAATATCAGCTTTGTGTTTTGCGCGACAGGTAGCCAATCATCTAGCGTGAGAACGAAATACATGGGATTATGTTTATTCAAGGTAACCGTCTAATCTCTGATTGCTTTATTGAACTCGATAGAGTAGCCTAGGCTGAACTGTGAAACATCAGGAATACTGATATGTCAGCGCAAGGATTGCTGAGCAGTGTTTTCTCATGCTCCTCGCAATCATCCAAGACAATGACCAAACGGAGTCTAAGACCGACCAGAAGTTTGGACCCAGCCTTGATAAGGAATTATGGGATCGAAACGGATGGGACTTCGGGTCAAGCAGATCACAAAACCCCCCCTTATTTAAATTCAAATCGTGGTGGGTACCTTCGAGCCTCTAACGAATGCCTCTCTAAATTGGACGCGCGCCTTACGGCGGGAACGAAACCGGGTCCGGCAGCATCCTCAAGTCTATCAATATATTTGGATAGTTCTGGACATGTTGACTACGATTCAAAGGCCACTAAAAGAAGTACTGCCTGGGATTTACCGTTTCTTGTCAAAAGCTCAGTCACTCCGACCGGAAGCTCAAGCACGTTATTCTCACCTAGAAAGTGGCTTCAGAAGAAGCCATCTCCATCATTCATCCCGCAGTCGTACTCTGTGTGGAAGTACGAGGTAAGTAAACGTTAGAAATAGCAGTTTATGGGTTGATGGTGATGATGATCATGCTGACGGATACCATAATGATATGGTATCCAAACTGTCCATAGTATAGACCACAGTGCTAAGGACAGTTAACGAAATTCAGTTATTTTAACATAATTATTATGGTGATGATGATAAAAGGTGGTGTTGGTGGAAGTAGCATGATTGGCTTAGAAGAAACGTTTCAAATTTCACGATTTGATAGTGGGGTGTCAATTTATAGAAATAGGGTAGAACATATTTCGTTCCTCTTTGTATTCACTGTATAGCAGCACCATTCACGTTTCACTATATAGCAGCAGCATTCTGGCTTAACAATTGACGTTTCAAATTAGACCCCTTTTTTCTGCGGAACCGTGCTTCAGAATTCTATTGCACTATGACAACAGTTTGGTTATGGCTATGGCTATGACCCAATATCCATAAACATGTCAGGTTATGAGTAAATTTTTTCTATTTCTTATCTAACTTTCATATATATATTAGTTCATTTTCTCATGTTTAAAAATGAAACACTCAGTTGCTTAATAGGATTTCAATAAGGCAGATAGATGAAACTAAGAAATGTATCTCATATAAATAGCTTAGGGTCTATGATGAAAGTACATTGTAATGGAAAATTGTAACGTACAGCACATGGATTTTTTTTATTATCAATAGTTGAAGCCTTATACTCCAGCATACTATGAATTATGGGGAATTGTGGGAAAAAGTTCTGAGCGTAAAATAATTCTGTTCTGAGCACTTCTCAGGTAGTCAAAAACAACACCCCCCACACTGTCTGCCTTACCCGGGACAACTTCACAGATCCATAGTTTTTTAGAATGCACAAATTTAATGTGACAAAATGTTGTTGACCTCCATAAATCAAGCAATGGCTATAGAAAGTCAGCTACATGCCCGAAAATAACCATCTTCACTTTTAGGGCAATCATTTAGAAATGTTTAACAACTGGAGCTGTGATGAACCTGTCTGGAAGAGGACATGTGTATTTTGCCCCCCCCCCCACACACACACACACACACACAGTTAAGAAGGATGGTTCAAGTAGCAAGAAAATACTGAAGGATCACAGTTGGAGAATTGCAGAGGTTGTTAACATGTTGGGGTCACCACCTTTTCAAAACTACAATTGTATGCCACCTCTATGGCAATAAGTTAATTAGAAGGGTTGCCAAGAGAAAGCCTCTGTTGGAACCAATTCACAAACACACGCATCTCGAGATTGTTAAATGTCATTGGAACTTTGACTCAAACTAGGTTCTATGGTCAGATGGGAGTAAATGTAGCTTGGAGGTGGTTTTGGCGTAGAAGAGCCCTGGTCATTCAGAAAATAACCCAATTATTACCTGCAGTAAGAATGGTGGTGGATCCGTGATGTTGTGGGACTGTTTTACTTCCAAAGCCCCCGGGAACCTGTTCAGGATACATGGCAACATGGGCTCCATTAAGTACCAGAACATTTTAGGCCAAAATCTCTCCCCTGCCAGGAGGCTAAAACCCGGTCATCATTGGATGGTCCAGCAAGGCCACAATCCATAGCATATCTCCAAATCCATCCAAAAATGGTCCAATGAGCATAAAATCAAATTATCGCAATGGCCATCACAGTCCCCCGAACTGAATCCCATTAAGACTTGTGAGTTGAGCTGACAACAGATGTCCAATAGCGAGGATCGATTACTCTGAAGATTCTGGAGTGTTTATTTGTGGAGGAATGGTCTCAAATCCCTTCCTATGTGTTCTGCCGCTTCATCAAACATTATAGGAGATGACTCAGAGCTGTCGTCCTGGCAAAGGGAGGGTGTACAGAGTACTATGCTGGGGTGCCAATCATTTTGGCATTCATGTTTTTGAATGAAATAATGAATTGTTGATGGCGGTCTCTTTTTTTTCTTTTAACAGCTTTCACTCAATTGTGCTATTTTGAGTGGAAGACAAAGTGGATCATCAACAATGACATTTTTGCTCCGGCGTTCTTTGTTCATATTCAGCTTGGGTGATAGTTATTCTGGACATCAGTGTACATACCCTGTCACCAGGCCATTCCTTCAGGGTGTAGTTTACTAGCAGAGATGGAGCCACATAGCCCACCGGATGTATAAACTGGAAGCATCAGGTCGTCATTTCCACTCCCAGAGGGTTTAAATCTGCCGTTCATCTGGCATTTGTTGACCAACTTGCTCTCCCGCTCACTGAGCAGTGGGTTTCGTGGACCTGTCACTGCTAGGTATCACACTGTCAACATCCCCTGATTCTACAGCTGAATTACAGCCACCAGTTGTTCAGCTGCTGGTGTGTCTGTGCTGTTATATGGTGGTTTAGTACAGATTTAGTACAGATTAGTGGCCTACAGTTGATGTGTCAAGCATGGTGGGAGCCCAGGCCATTTCCTGCCTTTGGAGATCCAGAACAGGAGTTCAGTTACTTTGGGGAGTATAGTATGCTGGTATAAAATGTACTGCGTAGTAAATAACAGACACAAAGCTGTTGACGCTGCCACTGAAGTGCTAGGAAGGTGTCTCTGCGTTTAACACTAGTGATCCCACCGGTTGACATGTGCTCCGTCACCTAACCATCTTGATTCGGACCGGTCGCTCCAAGATGACCACATTCTTTGAATCCATTGAAGAGGAAATGGCCCTGTTGAATGCTGACGTAAGGTTTTCCATAAACACATGGTTCTGTTTATCTTAAAACAACAAGATATGCAAGCCACAGGGAACGGAGCCCCTCTTCTACACCCCTTTCAAACCAGGACATAATGCTGCTAAATATACCATACCCACCAACTGCCAACTTTATTTCTAAAAGTATTGCCTGTAAAAAAAAAAAAAGGCAGTGCTTTTATTTCTGCTTACTATTTACCCAAGCTTGTTAACCTATCCAGCATGTTTCTGTACTTGTCTAGTCATCCCGTTTTAAATTGTGGTACCTTTCGCATATTTAAATAAATTTTAGGGCCTCCCTAGGGGTGCAATGGTAATCGCAGTGCATTTAATTCACTGAAGCCTAAGTTTGAGCCCTGGTTGCATTACGTTCATCGTGGCCAGGAGTCCCATATAAGCTGTGCAAACTGGGACGGGACAATCGAGCTTGGCGGGGAGGGATGGTCAGTGGGAGATTCATTGTCTCATCGCAGTCTAGTGACCCCTTGTGGTGGTTGAATTGCTGATTCAGCTATCTGAGGAAAAACACACCATAGTATATCCTTTCTATCATCGATAACACTAGAGCAGGGTTTTGTTCTGGCCTACTGCTCTTTCAGCAACAAACTCCTCCTTTATCATTCACCACAATCTCTATCAATAAAGCATACCTGCCTAAAAAATATATAATTAAAAAACAGTAAGGAAATGTATAAGAGAAGTTCTAATCTTACCGAGTGCCTGAGGTATGTCTGAAACCGCTGAGCCGGGTCTGAAACCACTGCTCTTGATATTGCTATTTTTGTATGTTGCAGGGAATAAAAGGCTGAAGGCAGAGCTGTGTTTTTGAAAGCTTGACCAATACATCAGAGGATAAAGTTATAAATACTGCTCAACTATTTGACTTAATAGGCATTGTGGGGTGGGGGGGGGCTTGATATTGTCCTCCCACACTGCCTTGGTCCCAGCAATGCAGCGTGTCCTGATTTATGTCGATGAAAACTACTTTAAGCCCAAGAATGTAGGGAGAGTAATAGGATAGCAAACGGATCGAGGGTTTCTAACCTTTTTTGGTTACTGTTCCACCAGCTGAATATTGTTCCTTCTGGAGTACCGCCTGAAGTACCCTCTGTTCATTTTTCTCAGTAAGCCTACGGTCTCACTAGTCTTCACAAGTACCCCCGTTGATAAACCAGGTACCCCTCTGGATCAGTGGATCCCAACCATGTCCTAGCACCCCTGGTTGGTGACCACTGATCTATGGTTCAGTGCAGCTGCAGTTATTACATTGTGTTATGACATAAAAAATATTCTGCCTGTGAAAAAGCTGGTTTAAATTAGAGCACCATACCAAACTTTGCCCTTTGACCCTGCTTTTCTCTAACAGTGATTCCCATAAACCAACAAGTGCCTGCTGACTCCGCTCGTGTTTTCTTTTAAACATACGCTCGCTGTATCTGTAACGATTTACAATGCAGTGAATAGCTAAACGTCCTTCGATGTTTTTTTTTTTTTTACAATCTTTGCTGACACTAGCCTTACAAAAACCTTTTCAACTACAGGACATTTGTCAACATGATGACGAAGGCAAAGCTGTTTCTTGCTAAATATTTACCTGCTCTACCAATGTCATTGAACGGCATTTCTAAGCCACTAATTCAGTTTAGACAAAACTGTTTGTTCATTTCAGCCCCTGCTTTAACCCATCAGTGGAAGGTTGATAGCGGTGTGATTTTGACAAGGTCCCTGTCGGACAGTCCAGTCCCTGGACTTACTTGTCGGACGGCAGTCCCCCGGGTCCAGTGGTGCTGTTTGTAGTGACAAACCGTCTGTTTCTGCGTTGTAATTAGTGCTTGAGCCACTCCCTCTATATAGAATGAACATACCTGACAATTCTGTTTGGGTTGTCGTTGATGGTTTTGATGAAATGTTTTCTAGGTGAGTGGGTCTGCTATGGACTCGAGGAAGCGGAGCTAATTTAATGGTCTGAGGAACGAAGGATACAGGCTCTTCTGACATTTTGTCGTGGTGACACACATCCCTGGAGCTCTTCACGGACACTAACGCCAAGGGCAGATTAAAACCAGAAGGACGTTGAACTTGCTTTGTGCGTCAACATGCATTTATTATTTGTGTCCTAGTAACAATATAAAAAAGGTGAATGATAAACGGACGATCTCTGCACGTCCAAAGTTTCAACATCATCCCTAAGAAGGCATCCACTGGTGAACTGTTTATTTAGTATAACAGAGATGTATTGAGCGGGTGACAATATGATCTGGTTTTAATGAAGACCAGGCTTTGGCTTGCCTCATACCACAGTCATCAGCTAGGGCTCCGAAACACAAAGCCAGACCCCTCAGAAATGTAATCACTATAAATTTCTATTGAGGTTGAAGAATAACAGGGAGAGCAGTTCTTTGACAGAGGAATCTATGGCGATTTATTATGTCATTGTGACCAGTGATCTTGCATGGTGCTTATGGACCATGGATATCAGCTCTCGGTTCGCAACGCAACTGTTTTGTTAATTCAGGGATATTGTGCATTGCCACTTGGGTTGTTTAACGTGAAGTGAATGTTGCTTTAATGCATATCGTTCATCGTGTTGATCCTAAATGAAATCTGCAGAAATAATACATTTTATTTGTCTTCTGGATTACACCCTGATGGAGACTCAATAATGACGTTGTTCTTTGCTCATGTAGTTTGCATTATTGTATTACCCACCTTCACATGCATTAATTAGTAAAACACGTGCTATAAAAATAACATTTTATTGATTTGTTGACTGCGAAGCACATATACTTCATGTATACATATCCATTACCTATGCACTTCTTCTGCCTTATTCGGTGCCCATAGACGATTGCTAGGAACATTCCAGATTGTGGGTTAGGTGCCAGCCCCACCATTTGCTTTATTGCTCAAGAATGTGTCGGAACAGCAGAAGCTCGTCCAGACTCCGGTCAAGCCAGCTCAGATTGGATGAGGTCACTGTACATGTGAGATCCTCCAGAGTCACATGATCGCGGCCAGTGTGGAGGTCGGTCCATAGACCGGCAAGACCTGCTGTCAGCACAGCTCCATGCAGGGCTGCAAGCACAGTCGTGTGTGTGTGTTAGGTCCAAGGTGCCTACGTTTGCCTGTGTATTCCTGCTGTATCTAAGAGACTGTGCTCCGACTCAATAACAAGTGAAGTCAGTTTGACATTGTTTTCCCTGCTGTATGAAACACTGCAACTCGGCCCTCTGCTACAAGCCTGCGGTTCTCTTTTACTCTCCTTTTACAGATGCTGTGTTTGAATTTGAGGCATTCTTACACAGCATGGACATAATTCCAACGTTCACATGGATTGTAATTAACGGATATGTCTATTTAGGAGTTGATACACTTCACGTGAGGGAAAATCTAGTCTGACATTTTATACTGGAAATTACAAACTTTGGAAGATTTTTTTCAAGTTTGTGTTAATCTGTGCGACAGTCTTATCAAATGAAATCCTGTATGAGCTGGGTCCTGTGTCCTGTAACAAACACTGCCTCAGCCTCTGGTCTCTAGTTAGGACAAAGTAACTGCAATGTGTGAAGCTTACCCTGGGGTTAAAGGCCCAGATCCAAGAGGCATTTAAAAATGTCCGAAGATCTTCTGTTTCTGTAATGTCCACTTACACCTAGATAAAGTCATCATATCCCTAGTCATCAGTAGTTTTGTGTTTAGCGTGAGGTATGCAAATGAAACAAGCCAGTTTAAGACTTACTACATGGACGTAAAGAGGGAGGTGCATATGTAATGTATCATTGGTGGAAATCTAAAATCAAAATCTATTTTAATGTGTGTTTGAAACAAATAATAATACATTTGAGAACTTCATTTACAAAACACCTTGCATGTTGACCATAAGGCGTGTGTTCATTTTATGGTACAGAAATGCCAGGATTCCTATTAGTATCACTATTACAATAGTCAGTATTACTATTACAATAGTCAGTATTACTATTACAATAGTCTTGTCCCTGTGTCAATTTGTTAGCAATTATCCAGGGGTCAAGTTTTCTCTGCTGTTAAAATCTCCTCAAAAAGCCCAGAATTGTCGATCCTATCCTTGCACAGTGATTTCACACATGATTTCTATTAATAACTGGAAGCTAATTTACTCACAAATAAATGCAAGGCCTCACTTGTTTTCTTTTGATTATTTATTTCAACATTTATACTGTATACTACAATGTTCCTCGATGACTAGGGCGACTGGGTTGAAGTGGAAAAGCAAAAGGACATCTGGTTTACACAAAGTAAGACTCAGACCTGTTTTCTCACAGCATGACTTGATCCTTTTCAACATTAACTCACACGCATGCAGAATTTTCTCCTGGAGGAGACAAGTGCGTATGGCATGTTAGTAGACCTGCCAGTGGATACCACCAGAGTTGGGATTGATGCCATTTCAAATCCATTAAATTTAGGTATTTAAAAAATGAACTAGTAACCCACAATCCACACACAGCAGTGTAGCATTTACTGTGTCCCTATATTGCTAAGTTCCAAAACGGGCTAAAATACACAATATAAGTTAGAAAAAATGTTGAACAAATGGAACATTTCCCGACATAAATCACTGGGTATGTTCATTTATTAATTTGCATTGTTATTTTTTTAGATGATTACATCATCCCTCACTCCCAGGCACTGTCAGGTCAGTGTGTTCAGGATGAATAGCAACCAAACTGTAACAACTATCAGTTGGAGACCAGAAAACGTCTGCACCCAAGAGGCTACATTTTGAGCCAGATCATAATTTAAGAAATAGTCAATCTTTACTATGTTAAAAATAGTAAGGTATGAAGAGGTGATGAATTTCCTTAGAATAGTTTAGATGCCTGGTGACTAGGGTGCCTGTTTGTTTGTCTGCTTTTTCAATATTTATAGTATTAGTCTGAACTATTTTCTGATACAGTCTGCAGAGTTATTTTCTGAGAGCAGTACTATTATTTCTGGCTTTAACACTGTCTCCATCAGAGGAAAAACCCTCTGGAACCAGTTTGTCCCTAGTTTCATCTAAAAGAGCGAAGAGAACTCTAACAAATAACATTCACGTTGTTATTTGGCAAAAAATACTTTTCTAAATA
>JACXGI010000430.1:43399-140194 GCA_016801175.1 Esox masquinongy
TCACAGTGTATCAGCGTGTTGCTCTCACTACCTCGTCACAGGGTTTCAGCGTGTTGCTCTCACTACCTCGTCACAGGGTTTCAGCGTGGGCCACCTGTAGCTATTTAAACCTAATAATCACCTCACTCTCATGCAGAACTTGAGTAGGGGACATCCCGCTGATTGGTTGCCAAGAACCACTTCCTCCCGATTCGGCACATAACCTGGGTTGAACACTGGATCTCAGACACACAAGGCCGCCACCCATAAAGCATTTATATTGGCCATTAGGTAGATTCACCTTACAAAACAAACTCCTCCAGTATCTGAAGATACTGTAGCTTTGTAGGACAACTGCACCAAGCACTTTTATTAAGGATGTTTAATTCAATTCAGTCGCTCAAGTCAATTCCAGAAAAACAAACAGAAATAAATACTTATATAGAGAGTATGTTGTGAACCATCATTTCTTCAAAGGGACTACTTCTAAGATGGAGTTGATTTAACTCTTGTTTACAGATATGATGGCCTTAGGCATCGGAGGCTTAAGTTAATTTTTGCTTCATGTGGACATTTTCTATTCAGCCACATTCTATTTCTTCCCAGTATTAGCTATGGGTACTTTTCAGTTTATTTTCAGTTGATTATAGGATATCAAGTTGCTGTGTTATTGAATTCCCCCAGGTAGAGTCTAAAACTTGGAGCACCTTAAGAAAACCTGATCATATTGCATATAGGTGCCAATTATGAAAGACAAATTATTGTGAAAGCCACATTAATGACTGTATATTGCTGTGTGTTTTGTTAGACAGTGTGTGTTTTGGTTTTGTTATAGACTACTTCCAAATGCCATCTTATGTCCAAAAATAACCTGACATTTGAAACTGTAATAAGTGTAATAAGTTGTTCAAGAAATAGATTAAACTATCCTTTGTATTCTTAGTAATGTCAAAACATGTATGAAAATTAATATTAAATGATCGTGTTTGTATTTATTTGCTTTAATTATATGCCCAGTCCAGTCAGAAATGGGATTGTCCAAAAGCTGCCTTTGAGCAATGTGCTGGAAGAGCCAATCCATTCATCTCATGGAAGTTCATCCAGATACACAGGGTTCTTAAAAAAATCATTTTTTTCTAATCGTGACCTCACACATATCACCAGCAATCCATATAAGGTTTTGGTGTTTTAATAGATTAGGATGTCTCTATTTTTTCTTCAGAAATGATTATTTGTTGGGACTTTACAGCTGGTGGGACTTTCTTTATAAGGTGGGACTTTACAGCTGGAAGGACCTTTCAAATGGAAAGTCATTTGACTGGAATGTCTCCAACAGTACCTTCTCCAGGATTGCCGTACAATATTGCATATTTTGCTGGCCATGGCACAACTTTCAGTTGGCATATGCAAATAACTGTATACTTTATTCTTTAAGCCCTCTATGTTTGTATTACAGAGGCCTCTAGAGGGAGACATTTACCAAACATTACTGTAACAGCTAATTACTGGCTCATCAAAATCGATGCAGTTTGTGTTTAAAACAAAATAACATCCATCTAATCTCAATCAAAATAGATGATGTGTTATTTAGGGGGAAGTGTTTCAATGCATGTTGGTTGTCAGAGAACACAAATAAAATTAAAGAAATATTTTAAAATGAAATCAACCACCTAATTAATATATATCATGATATATAGAGGTCAATTTATGCCTACAAGTGTCTACTTACAATGCATTGCAGTGTTACCGTCAAGTATCATATACTACAGCTGACGTAATTACAGCTCACGTCTGACATCCATCCAGAGCATTGCGTTCAACGGCAGGAGGAAAATATTTGGATTTTTTTCGGCTCACTTTCCTGTCTGGATGTCGGTGAATCTCCAGCTCACTGGCAGCTCAAACGAATAATGGCTCGCTAACTCTTCTGTCTGACCTTTGGTCCAGTGCACTTTCTCTGGGGCGGTGAGAGTCAGAAGCATGCTTAACACACACATAGTGTCAGCCATTCATCAGTTCTGTAAAAGATGGCCAAATTCATATTTCCATCATTATTAAGTAAATGGAGGTGTTCTGTTTTTGCGGATATCCCATCTTTAACATAACTAATGTTGTTTTCAAAAACTCGCCGACTAAAATTGATTTTGAAAAGGTTGAACAAATAAATTATGTAAACTTTGAATTTGCGAGTTCTCATTTTCTCCTAGCCCTCCAGAGAGAAAGGTCAGGGTTCAAGAGAATGATTCTGACTGTGAGAGAGAGGTGTGGCTCTGCATCTGGGTGGAAGACTACAGTAGGGTTTGCTCGCTCTCAATGTTTGGCCGGAATGTCGTTGGCATTCCTAAGAGCTCTAGAGAGAGTCGAGTGGAACGCCTGCAGGAGGAGCTGCGTGCTGGAGACTATCCTTCATAGACCTTTGCTTAAATTCTCATTCTATTTTCAAAACCCAATCTACACTCTTGGATACCAAAGGGTTCCAAAGTGGTTCTTAGGCTGTCCACTTTGGAGAACAATTGTTGTTTCTTTCTTTTTTTTTGTCTCAGAAAATCGTTTTGGGTGCCCATAGAACCCTCTTTGGAGGAGGTTGTTAATGAAACCCAAAATTGTTGGAACCAACAGAGCTCTCTTTGGAAGGTTTGCATAAGTGTTATTTGGCCATTCCTGTAGGGGAAACGTTGGTTTTTGGGTTATTCCTGGAACAGTTTAGAGTTGAAACTGGGTTCTACCTGGAACAAAAAAGCCCCCCCCCCCAGGGACAGCTGAAGAAGAATAAATACCATGTCATTACTGAATGTAAATGTGTGAAGCCACATGAAAAAGGGGAGCCAACTGTGTTTAACACTGATGGCTTGTTGCAGCCGTTGGCCAAATACAGCTGTTTGGATGGTTCAAATGATCAAATTATTTAAGGCTTTCGTAAAGGATTGGGCACTAGCAAAGCTCCAGCTGCTCTGAACGTTACATGAAAGGCTATTTCTGGTTGGCTATGCATCTTGCTATTCCTCCAAACTACACTGAGAAATTCCACAGTCGCAATGCCAAACTTTGGTAAAGATTTACCAGCAGTCTGTTTACCAGCAATCAATTTAAAATACATACATTGCAGTTTGGTGGTCTTACGCAACTCTGTCAAATGAAAGATGACAAATCGTTTTGAAACTCTCAGCCAAAGTTATTTACAATGGGTACATTTTAATGAATGAAATAAAGAGTTATATTTTTGCTTCGTAAGTTTTATTAAATGTTCACAATTCATGGAAATATAATAAAGGAATAATGAATGCAAGCTGACATTTAATTTGTATCGTCCTTAGGGCAGTCTTTCGTCCTCATGCCTTTGAATTCGATGTTCTGGCTAATCCCAAGAATGCGGTCGAAAGTTGAGGTTTATAGCTTAGACGTCTTGTGCAAAAACAGAGTGAGTCAGTTTGGTGGAGTCTACCTGCCATTATAGTACAGTTTGTTTTGTTATCACGGGAGCTGTTTCTGTTTAAAGCTGCTAAAGATGTCAGCATGTTACAGAAATAACAAACATTCCTCTTTTTCCATAAGACTCAAATACACATTTTGCAGACAATATAGATATAGACCTTTGAGTAATAATATAATCACGTTGTAAAAATTCATCGAAACATTACTGTACGGCCAGGATCGCATAACTGGATCATTTTACACATTCATAACCTACGTGTTTAGCATGGTCATAGCTACAACTGTTCTTATTATTTAAGTAGGCTACACATATAGCGTAGATTACGACATCGCATTGGTCTTTACATCTGTCTTCTTGGGTCCTGATGGTTTACATCTGCTCGGGTACAGTTTCTCAAACTGCGTAAACGACGTGTTTTATTGCGGCAGTCACATGTCTCCCATTAAAATGGCCTATTAACAATTGTATGCTTTGGAAGTTATTCAAGTAAATAGGACAACACGGTGACAGTGGAATTTAAAATCTTATCGAACTATGTTTCTAGTTTGGTCTCTATAAGATACATACATCACACTGAGACAAGTCGAAATATTTTGTTTTGGAAAAAAATGCATTGTGAAGTATGGCATGTTTAAAATGAGTTAAACATAAATGACTGACTCTTTCTTTGGATTTTGACAGTGTTTATTTATCACCTCATTAATCACTGAGTTGTTCAACTTTCAGATAGTAAGAGAGCACGCGCCTCCTAGCTGCCCCGCCCCACCAAGCTTCCTCGCGCTTAGTTCTTCAAGGACCTCAGCTTCACCACCGGAGACGCGCAATTGCGCAATTGCAAGTTAAAAAGAAATTGTATCTAAAAGTAAACCGGAGGGGAATCCAAGCAAAACCTGTCGTAACTCTTTACAGTCACTGACGTGGTTAGCGGCGAATAACGTTTTAATCTCCATCAAGTTTGCTGAGTTTCAAAGTTCTATTGCAGGCTGCTCTATGTATTCTAATGATGGGAGACCTCATACCGTTCGACAGGCGCATCTCCTACCTTGTAAGTATTTCTGGACGGATAATCACAAACTTTAGTAGCATTTTCTTTGTCTTTCTTTATCTACTGCATTTGTGTAGGCAATGATCAGCCAGTATATTGAAAACTGAGTTCGTTTTGAAAAAGGCGTTCAATAGCCTAAGGTGTCGGGAATAACTTTCTTTTGTACTAATTGACCAACTTTGGAGGTGGCTCTTGTCTTTTCCTCTATTGCAGACCAATAACATTTAACCTGTAACTTCAAAACATGTTTAACATTTTTCTCACACTGAATATCATTCCATGAGTTCTATTTAATTACCAATTAATGCAATTTTATGGGACGTCACTTCTCCATTGCTTCTCATTCCTATTAGGTGTGCGCATTTTTATTTATGCTAGGGCAATACTTGGCAAAATTGAGATTCAAATAGCCAGTGCAGTGACACATTAATTGGACTGATTTCTTCATGAAGAACAAGTTGTGGACCATAAAACGTCCAGTTATTTAAACACAAAACATCCAGTGTCTTTGGGAAGTATTCAGAGCACTACAGATGTTGCTTTGCTATTGACTTCATTTATAATTGATTATATTGTAATTTTCTGCCATCAGTCTAAACACGATACTCCATAATGACAAAGCAGGAAAAAATGAAATATCACATGTATATAAGCATTCAGACACTTTATTTAGTGCTTTGTAGAAGTGTCTTTGGCAGTGATCACCTTCTAGCCCAGTTACTTAGTTTAGCCAGCTCTCTCTACAAATTGTCTTGAGGGTTCCAAACATCCATTTCATGATGACTGAACCACTTTGCTCCTGGGAACTTAATGCTTTAGCAATTTTTTGATGACCTTCCCCAGACCTACAGTACGCCTCAACACATTTCTATCTTGGAGGTCTACAGAGAGTCCCTGGGACTTTATGGCTTGGTTTTTCCTCTCACATGCACTGTGAAGTGTGGGACCTTCGATAGACAAATTTGTGCCTCCATAAATCACATCCGAGCAACTGAATTCCCCACAAGTGTGTCATGTGGGTATTTTTATTGGCACTGCAATTCATGCACTTAACATGGGATACCAATCAAGTATTTGGTTGGGAAACCCACAACTCTGCGTTGTTGTTTAATTGGGCCTAGTGTGTAGTCAGGGTGTGATAACTTTATGAAAGTGATCTAGGCCAGGGATGGGCAAGTCCATTCTGGTTGGGCCTGGTTGCTTTCACACAGCCCCTGTTCCAGCCAGCCCACCTGACGGCACATCGACTGTGGTCAGTTTAATCCAATGTGGGTCGGGATTATCGCTTTAACACCCAGCATTAATGATAACCTGTGAAAAGTACTAAGGGACACAAGTTACAATGCCGTGCTTCAGCGGCTCCTTTTTCATCTGTCAAGAGGAGGTTAGATTTTTAAGATGTAGCAGTGAGAGAGGGAGGTGTTTTGTTGCATCACGTGTTAGGTCCCCGAGGGGTGCAAGGATTGCAGCAACACTCAAAGGTTGTGACATCACAACCAGCATGAGGTGTTGGTAAATATCATCTGATTGACTGATCCCTCGGAAAATAACATGCTTTTCTACTGACGTTTTGAGATCAGCTCATTAACCATTTCGGAGGTTAAACAAGGTTAAACAAGACCAAGTTGTACCTCGAACAAAGTGTTGTATTTTTTTTTTATTGTGAAAACCATAACAGATCTCAGATTGTGCTCCCCGCAACCAAAATAATATTTGCCTTGGGCAACAATAGTGTTTTTACTGAAGTCTGGAGCTCTGCCAGTTAATCGTTTCATTAATATTTTTACCAGGTAAGCGTGACGGAGAACACAATCTCATTTACAGCAACAACATTGGAGAAATTACAGTACTACTTTTAGGCCTGCTCAGGGACACAAACATTTTTCAACTAACTTTCAGCAAACTTTTAGTTACTGGTCAGATCTTATAACCACTTGACTGTCGCCCTGTTTCTGGTGTCATTTCTAGCACACCTGTTAAGTGTGTGATTCTTGCAATGACAAGGTTGTGTATTCAATTCCCACATGGCATTAGTACCAAAATGCATGCACTCGCGCTGTAAGTTGCCCTGGATGAGAACATCTGAATTACTTTGATAAATGCTGATTATTCTAATATCACTGCATGACTGAAAAAAAGAAAAAAAAGGCTTATGAGCCTGTCTTTCTGCACTGTTTTCAAGTGATAATGGAATACTATTTGGTAGAAAATCATTAGGTTTTGTTTTGGGATATGCCCAGAATATGGTTCTTTTAGATGCTTTGGGTGTCATTACCATCACCTCTCTGTCATCGTCCCGTTGGATTGGTCATTTTGGTTCCCATCTCCAAACTGTAAATGACCAATCATGGGTGTCTTTTTCACTCATTCTAAGTACAGTAAATAGTGGCTCTGTGCTGAATGTTAACTCCACACTCATCAGAATTTTAATATCTAGTCAACTAACTCAAAACTAACCTAATTGAGGGGAAGTCATAAATATTAATCAACATGTTCTGTGTGTTCTGTGATTGCTCCACCTTCCTACTGTAGGTAACTCTGCGCTTGTCATGAATTTGCAGAAGGTTCACCCTCTTTTGTTTTAGCTATTTGTTTCCAAAATTAGTCGTCTGAAGTCGTTGTTGAAAACAGGACTCGAAAATGTTCCATTCAAGGGCTTCCTAAACAGGGTGGAATATTCATCAGCCATCAGATCCAGCTCAGGTCTGGTTTATGGCTGTATTCTGGTCTCTCAGTCCGTTGTTTACTATACCCATGTCCTCTCATTGTGTTCCACTGAATGATTGCTAATCCTTTTCTCTTTTTAATAGTCTTATCACAATAGGAAGTGATCACTGAAGGATGTGTGCCTTTTTTTAAATCTTTCATGTACTTAGCTGCAATACAATATGCAATGAAGTACTATTTCACTTCATTGACAGGAAATCAGTTGTAAAAGTTACATTGAAACTGTCAGTATTAGCATCCAAATTAGCATCCAAACACACAGTTGAGTGAGTTTTACAGCTAAAAGGCCACATTTACACAGACAACCTAAGTCTGCAATTTTATATTTTCTTTCAATAATTGTTTTTTTGACCAATCTGATTAGCTCTGAAAAGGTTCTGATGTTAAAAGATTTGATGTGATTGGCCAAACAGACAATTAGTGGGGAAAAAAATATTTTGGATACTTTTCAGATTTGATCCGATTTTGGAAATGCTGTTGTTCTCTTAGAGGAGTGGAAATGTTCTGCTGTACTATGAGAGCAGTGGAAATGTTCTTATATACTCTCAGAGTAGTGGTAATGTTCTATTGTACTCTGATAGGAGTGGAAATGTTCTGTTGTACTCTTATAGGAGAGGAAATGTTCTTTTGTACTCTGAAAAGAGTGGATATGTTCTGTTGTACTCTGAGCAGAGTGGAAATGTTCTGTTGTACTCTGAGAAGATTGGAAATATTATTTTGTACTCTTAGAGGAGTGGAACTGTTCTGTTTTACTCTTAGAGGAGTAGATATGTTCTGTTGTTCTCTTAAAAGACTGTAAATGTTCTGTTGTACTGTTAGAGGAGTGGAAATGTTGTACTCTGAGAGGAGAGGAAATGTTCTGTTTTACTCTGAGAAGATTCAAAATATTATTTTGTACTTTTAGAGGAGTGGAAATGTTCTGTTGTACTCTTATAGAAGTTGGAATGTTCTATTGTACTCTTTGAGGAGTGGATATGTTCTGTTGTACTCTGGGAGAAGATTAGAAATGTTCTGTTGTACTCTTATAGAAGTTGACATTTTCTGCAGTACTCTGAGAATATTGGAAATAATTTATGTTGCCCTCTTAGAGGAGTGGAAATGTTCTGTTGTTGTCTTAGAGGAGAGGAAATGTTCTGTTGCACTCTGAGAGGAGAGGAAGTGTTCTGTTGTACTCTGAGAGGAGAGGAAATGTTCTGTTGTACTCTGAGAGGAGTGGAAATGTTTTGTTGTACTCTGAGAGGAGTGGAAATGTTTTGTTGAACTCTTAGAGGAGAGAAAATGTTCTGTTGTACTTTTAGAGGAGTGGAAAGGTTCTGTTGTACTCTGAGAGGAGCTTTAGCAGCAGGGGCGGGCAGCGCCTCTCACCTGTAATCAGACAGAGAACACTGCATGGTTTCGCAATGTTTTCACGCGGTGTACCATGTCGAAACTGAAATATAAACCTCTTGGTTACTGTGACGGTTACATGCCAGTTAATGACGCTTTCAGGCTGTTCCAAAGCCAGGTGTTCCTATTCAGTGTACAAGAATGACGAAGGAAAAGAATGCACACTGACAATTACATTTGGGTGATGTCTCTCAAGAAAAACAGTTCAGTGAAACATTGGTGATCCATTTCATAAAATAATGTCTGTGATATGTTTACGTAACATCATCCTCCTTTCCACCCATAAAATCACAATCCCTCAAATAATTTCACTTTATCCAGAACTAAAATATTGGCCAATTTGTTTGGATGAGTAGTCGTTCCAAGAAGGTTTATCCTTCAGATAAATTATCTTAGACGTTCAGTTTTTATAACACATTTCTGAATTGTGTAGCTCCGGTTGCCCTCATACCTAAGCCACTCCCCCACAATATGCAGGAACTTTCACTTCTGCTGTGTTGCAAAAAAAAAGACTCACACACACACACACACACACACACACACACACAGACAGACACACACACACACACACACACACACACACACACACACACACACAGACAGACAGACAGAGAGATCATAGTAAACATTTAATTTCAGATGCTGCTTTTACACTAAACATTTCAACGCCAGATAGGTCTTTTTTTCATGAGCAGTGGGCTAAAGGGTGAGTCCACCATGTGTGAAGTTCTCAACCTTAGGGACTCGGTCCTTAACCGGACTGTGGGAACCCAGCATGTACAGCAGGGCTCCTGAAATCTAATAGGGACAAAGCAGTGAGCAAGCATCCACTCCCTATTTACTCAGACTGGAGGAATGTCTGAACAGATTAAGCAGATGAGAGCTGTCATTATGGCTAATATGGGTGGATGAGACTAAGACGCAAATTAATGAGTACATGATGCGTGTTGTATACACAGCTCAGTGTCATGGTTTCGTGGTGTATGTAAGGTGTAAATTATATGCTGCAGTGTTGGTTAATGGTCATGGCTGGCTGTTTGTAAACTAATACCAGCGTAACGGAAAGGCTGCTGGGGTCAAGGCAAATAATTAAGTGGTTGCCAAGTTACCATCCAGTGAAAAATTGCAGCTGGAATCCTGAATCAGTTTCTTGGAGACTGTTCGAAATGAAATCACACTGTTTATAACACATTTCTTATAATTACATGCATTCTGAAGTACAAATATAAAGACAAACCCCAACATTGTTGTTTCCAAATAGGACTTGAATAATAACATGTTTGTAAATAAATGAATAAAAATAGCTGAAAACATCAAGTAAAAATCAAAAAAGGTCAATTAGAAAGAAAGAAAATAGAAATAAAATGAACATGACTGGTATTTTGGGTATACGGTACCAGTTGGTATTCGCTCTTTTGTAGCACCAATCTGACCACCTCAGTCTAGGTTCTAGCTTTAACTCTGCTGCTAGCTGATAAGTGTCTAGAAAACCCTATACAATGCTAGTCAATTTGCAACACAGGGAGACATCATCAGCCAGAATAAAAAGGGATGGCACAGGGAAAGATTTGTTCTATTAAATTCTAGCCTTCAGATACTTTGATAGGCTCCTCCAAATCCCAGTACAATCGTAGTGACTGAAATGCACACTCAGCAAAAGTTTTGGTTCTGACCTTTAAAAAGGCCAGTGCCAGAGGATCTGATGGACTGACCCAGGCACATACCATAAAAACATATGCATAATGTAGCTGGAAACCAGACCATGTAGAACTCATCTCAGTAAAAACTAACATATCAAAAACTCAACAGGCAGCCAATGAAGGGACTTCAGAATAGGTTTTTGTGTGTTCTCCTTCTGGTCTTTGTTAGCACTCATGAATGCTGCATTCTGAGTTAGTGTTGGCTAATGTTGTTATTTTTACTGAGGTAGCACACGAGACATGCGCCAATGTTTGTGAGTGTGACCTCAATTGCCTGGCATGCAGGCAGGGGGTGTTTAAAACACATTTCCCTGATGCAGCTGAGATTTTGGCTGGAGAACATAGAACTCAGAGAGAATTGCAACAGAGCCGGCCTATTGTCGGCTGATGAGGGAAGGAAATACGCAACATCCATCAACGACCACTGTGACTGGCAGAAGGGAAAGACCCGAGGATCTCACACCCTACGAATGGCCAAACCTTTGGGAGGCGCTCTCTCAGGTAAACAGAGTAACATTAGGAGCCTGAGAGACTTTCTCAGACTGCAGATCGATTTCCCTCACATTGCTGCTCAACAATACTCCCAAACCTCCGATAGCAGTCAGGGTTGTGAGCCTGTGTCATTAGACCTGGCGCTCACTGATTGGAGCTGGTAGGGAAAGCAGTTTTCTAGCAATACTGCTCATCTGTCTGGAAAGTTATCCTACAGATTATAAACTACACAGCAAAGGCTCGCCCGGCTACCCCTATTTAATGGACTCTTCAGACGACAGAACAGCAGGAAGGCTGCCAGCCCAGACTTGGTGTCTGGCCACACATTAGCACTGTACTGTGATCAGCTCTCCCCTGTTTTCACAGACATCTCCAATTTGTCACTGGAGCTAAGCACCGTTCCTGTCTGCTTTAAAAACAGAAGGTGTCCTGCCTTGAACAACTACAGACCTGTGGATCTCCGTTGAAGTAACTCGTCAATACCAGCGGATGCACAGCTCTTCCCAGCTGAGAAAACAGAGGATCTCCCTGTTCCGGTGTTGCACGTCAGCCGAATCCTCCCCTCATCCATCACTGTCTGGGTTCAGCCTGCGTCGGTCTCCCGCAAGGGGTGGGGAGGGACACACTGCACTGCCCGGTCCTCCGAGAGACAGGCAGAGGGCAGGTGGTCAGCGCCGGTCAGTCATGACCGAAAAAAAAACTCCAGCCACATGAGCAGATCCTTGGCCCAGTTGCCCCACGGCAGCCCGGCCATGTGTCCCGTAGAGACTGGGTCCACACTCAAACTGTGAATGTGTAAATCACCTGGGAGTCTGTGCGGATTTCGCACTCGCCACTCGTATCCAACGATCCGTTATGCTCACCGCCCATTCTCTAGGATTGCAGAGAACACGATGTGGATTCAGTGTGTTCTTCCTCTACCCCCGGCATCACCCTCATCTGTACATTTAATTTGCGATTTGATATGATTCTGATATACGGTAGGTCCGTGGTTCACTGTCGGATGCTTGGTAGTAACCCCGTTAGGTAGTAGGAAATGGTGAAGTAAGTGCATTTATCTTCCAGCAGGAGAAAGTAAAGCAACCTTACTGTCCAATAGTCTAAGCCGGATAATGAGCCCATAAGCCTATTTGGAGCATGGCTCATAGGAGTTGTGGATCAAAGGAAGTTTAATCTTTTGGCCGGGTTTTCCAGAGAGATCTGCCGGCAGGTCAGGCACTTCAGTTCTGAGTTAGACTCCTGGCTTCGTAGTCAAATAGAGCACAACAGGAGCTCATCCACCTTAATTAACTCAGCGTTGTAGTGTTCTCTGTAGCCATATGCATTTATATAATTGACTCTTTAAGTCGTCCGTGATGAGTTTACCATTCACTGCGTGTGTCTCACTTCTCGAGCTTGAAATGTTAGTCAATTTTCATTAAAGTATTAAAATGTTTTCAGTGAACGGTAGCTGGTGGTGACTGACATGCTTTCTTCCGTATCATAATTTTGGGACACATTTTGTGATCAGATTACTCGTATTTACACTTTAAAAACAGGCAACATTGAACAGGTTAAAGAGTTGCCTAATACCTGTCTATCTGTCTGCATCACGGATCTCTCCAGAGGAGCTGAGAGAGGTCGAACGTAGGCTTGAAACACAGGACTCAGTGTCTGACATTCCTAAGCATGGATGGTGCTTTGGCAAGCGCTCTCTCACAGTGGGAGTTTCAGTCCATCCAGCTGTGTTATAGCAATGGAAGTTCTCCAGTCACAAAAGAAATGACAACAACTGGCCTTTTATTGATGGCCTGTTGAAACCGTGTACTGTGACCTCATTATAGTCTGAAGCAGATGACGGGCGAGAGACATATTTGGTAGTACTGGCGGAGTGAACGTGTTCCACTTAGCATCTAATGAAATGTGTTCGGTTGTATACTGTTAAGGCATGTGGCTGCCCACAAGCCTCTTGTCCTGAGGCCTGAAGATAATGCTTTTTTACTGTCTATTTTTATTCCTGTGTCTTACTTGTTATGGCTGGTTAAGTTTGTGGAAAGTATATGAAAGCCAAATCATCATCTAACCCTTCTGCTTTTAGAGTGTTTTGGCAAGACCCGGTTTTTACATTCTTCTCCCCAAAAAATCCCTTTTTGGGGAATAAAGAGCCATCCGTCGCCTGGGAGAGTAGATTATTCATATGAACACCAGCTCTGGTTTATACGTATAGAACACTCTCTGAGTTGAAAGAAAGAAGAATTTGTGTAAACAGAACACAGTAGGCTACAAAAGAAACTGCTGGGTCCTTCTTCACCCCTCCTTCCCTTTCCTCGACACAACTTCAACCAGTAGTCTTCCTGACCCCGTTTACACCAGCCATTAACCTACATCACATCCTTCCTCATAATCTTGCCCCGATGTTGTCTGTTTACACGTACGACATGATCACAGCTATTTCACAACAACCATCGCCTTTTAACTGTGAACACTTGGACAAGATGTTAGCCACATTGGGAGAACTGCCACAGTTAGAACCAGGTGCAAGAGGGACTGCTGCCACTCTGGGGGATCTCACAGTTAGTCATGGGAAAAGTCAGACTCCTTATGCGCTTGAGGCTCTCAGCTGCCAGGTGAGGCAGAAGCAGTTGTGTCTGTTGGTTTATGAGTATTTTACCTTTCCAAAGGGCACGACCTCCTCAGTGACAGTCGTGACAGATGTGTGTGCATGCAGGCACGTGCAACAACTGTTCAACTGCACTGGTAGCACAAATTCAAATCAAGTAATGACCAGTTGGCCTGTTCTGACAGCAAAACGAAAGCCGGGGGTAGGAAACTAACCTAATTATAACAATTTGAACACTGCAAACTAGGCCTAAAAAGAGATTGGGGAGCGGCGAGTTATAGAATTGGACAATAGCAGTAATAGAATCACATTGACACATTCTGTTTGCCTTTTTTATGCATAGAAAAATTCTCAAACAGTTTTTGTTTGGAAAATGTATTATTTTACAATGTTTTACTTTTCTTTTTGCTGAACACTTTGGTTATACTGAAAACTTAGGTGTGGGGTGGCTTGCTGACAATTTTAAGCCCCTTGACCACAGGACTCTGCCCTACTTTACTAGCTGATTGGTCTAAGTCACATTATCAATGATCTGCTCATGCAGCCCAGACCAGTAGCCTGGAGGTTCTAGCAAATTTACTTGTCTGCTGATAGAACAAGTAGCCAGGTGGTTTACTACATTTATAAATCTGAAATGTCCATTTGTTACAGAAACTATTCAGACCCCTTCATGTTCTAAAACATTTTTTGTACATTCACAAATTATAATTGCTTACATTTGTTGTTGGAAATTGTACATTTTTAATAAACATTTAAATATCTCATTTGCATGTGTATTCAGACCCTTCATTTAGTACTGTATAGAATTGCCTTTGGCAGAGATTGCAGCTTTGAGTGTTTGGCAGCAATCACAGCTTTGAGTCTTATTCCGTATGTCTACATCAGCTCTGTACGCCTGGATTTGAAACGTTTCTTACATTCTTCCCTGTAGATGCTCTCAAGTTCTGTCAGATTAGAAGAGAAGCGTCGGTGAACTGCGAGCTTCAGGTTTTGATGTCCAATGGGGCTCAAGTCCAGGCTTTGGCTGGGCCACTAAAGGACATTCATAGCATTGTCCTGAAGCAACTCCAGCAGTGTGTACAGTGCTTTGGGTCATGGTTGTGCTGAGATGAATCTTAATCCTGACCAGTCTCCCATTCCCTGCTGCTGAGAAGCAACCTCTTAGCATGAGCTTCCACCAGCGTACTTCACCGTAGTTATGGTATGACCCAGATGATGTGCCTTGTCTTTGCCAGACATACAGCTTGGCATTCAAATCTAATAGTTCAAAGTATTTTCGACTGCATGCTTTCTGCCTTTTACTCAGAAGTGGCCTCGGTCATTACTTCAGACGGCCAGCTCAAGGAATAGTTTTGGTGTTTCCAAACCTCTTCCGTTTCACAATGCTGGACCCTACTGCTCCTTAATGCTTTAGCTGTTTTTTACTAAAGGATGAATCTGAGCTCAATTTGAAGGGTCAAGGCAAAGGGTCTGAATACTTATGTACAGAAATTTCAAAAATGAATATATGTTTTCACATTGGCATTATAGGTTTTTATGTTCAGGTTGATGGCAAAAAATATATTCATTTAATAAGTTGTGAATATATTCAATAACACAATAAAATGGGAAGAAAGGGGTCTGAATACTTACTAAAGGCACTACATTTCCACTCCCAGTGGGGAGATGAAGCCCAGTTGCTGGGCAAGATGGAACTGGACAAGCATTCTGTTGATTTTATAATCAATGAAGCATTTAAATACAGTAAATACACTAAATACGATATGTTATGTAGAGTGTAGGCTTGGTTTTGCAGGCTTTTGCTGTAGCCAACATTTCTAAGGACTCAGCAACAGTGTGATCTATGTTGGGCTTGTTAAAAACAAAACTTGATCATTTCCTACTCATCTGTGGTTATCGCTTGATAAGCTACAACGGGTATGGTGTTTTCACGTAAACGTAAGGCCTCTGTTAAGAAATATGAATGACAGAATATGGCTACATGAACCAAGTAGGAATGGAATTATTTATCCACTCGGTCTGTGTGTGTTTTCACAACAGGGTGACTTCACATGGAACAGCATGTCGGAGAGGAGCGTACGCCTGATCCCGGTTCCCCTGCAGAGCCTCTCGGAGCTGGAGAGGGTCCGGCTGCAGGAGGTGGCCCTCACCAGGCTCCTCCAGGACTACGACCTGGGCTGTCAGATCACCATCCCCAAAGGTACATTCCAACCCGGGCAAAGGAGGCCATCCTGCGGCCACTAGCTCCTGATTTTCCCCCCGAATGTTCGTCTTTTTTTTTTTAGTCGACGTACAATTGTAAAGCATCCTGCATTTTTTTTTTTTTGTCACGTTGCTCGACTGAATCATGGGTGAGCAAATGCACAATTCTGTTTGTGAGCGGGCGGCCTTACAATTGTATGTCGAATCTCCATTTTAAAAAAAAAATTTTTTTTACAAAATGGATACAGATTTTTTTTCAGTCTCTTGGAAACCTTGTTACAACATGTCCAAACATTATTGAACAGGCGATAACACCTTAAGACCGAATAACATTTCATTTTTAGTTGATCCTGGGTATTTTGTGGTGCCCTGTGTGTTCAGTGTTTGCGCTGAGAGTAGTCCGTAAAAACCATTCACACATGTATTCTTTGTATTTAATTCATGCCGCAGTAACTTAAGGACATAGAGGTATTTTATTTTTTCAACTGTCTGGTCGTGGTGTGAGATTGTGTGTCTCCAACTCATGGTCTGGTTCTTGTCAGCCGGGCTTTGTCATGGATCACATTTCCTCGTGTGCTCTATGTGGCTTAATTGTCTTCGGCTAAAATGGGACAGATCGCCTTAAGCAAGGCTGGGAAACTACAGTCATCCAGGGGGTGTTTTTTTCTCGGAGCAGATGGTTGGTGGACTGGAACATAATTACAATCAGCAGAAACAATTATGTTGGTACAAACTCACCACTGCTAAGGCCAACAACAGATTGCATTCAAACATAATAGTAAGTTAATATGTTGAATACATGTGGACGTGGTTACAAAATGTCTCTTATTTGTGGGAACACTCAGAAACAGCTTTTAAAATGTTCAGTAAATTCCTGTTTTTTTTTTACCTAACAATGAATGTCAACACACAGTAAAATATACATATTAATTTATTTATTTAAGACATTTTTCAACCCAAGCTTTTGGGGGTGCCCAAAAGAAATTGAGAAGAGGCCGGTTTTGGCCTGAATGCTGCCTGTGGCCAACACCTGTCCTAAACCCATGCAATGCCGTGGCTTGAAAAAGAAAATCTGTAGGAAAAAGACCTGAAAAAGCAGTGCACTTAAATATCACACAGTCTCCATAGTTGTGCAAGATGGGACTGTATCTAGACATGTTTCTGAGTATAAAGTCACGTATGACCTCAACAGGGGTATGAAAAACTATAAATTGCTGCCATTCCTCAATTTGTATGTGACATGATTTAGGCTCATCTTGTTGGTTTAGTAGATCTTGAGGCCTCCTCTCCAGATTTTGGGAAGAATGTTGGTATCACACAGAAATGCAATATCAAGTCCTGAAGTGACATGTTGCAAGTATGTTGGAATGTGGTAGAATTTTTTTTAAACGTATTCCATGACATCTGTGATCCACCTTTTCAGATGGGCAGAAGCGTAAAAAGTCCCTCAGGAGGAAGTTGGATTCACTGGCCAAAGAGAAGAGCAAAGACAAAGGTATAGAGGAACTTCAATTGCATCAACTAAAAATTTGCATTCAACGTCACACCGAGCCTTAAGATAGATTCGTAATTGAACAGTATAGAGGTTGGGACGTTATACAGTACTATGCCCTACCATACATTGACCATGCTGGGGGTTTCCCTGTTTCCTCTTCTGTGCTTTCCATACTTACTATCAGAGTAGCAAGTACTACTGTATTCAGAGAGTTTGGCCAACACCTTTTCTGTCTGAAAGTTCAGTGATGACCCCCCTTTTCTTTTTATCTCCATAGCCATTGCTAAGTGATCATTTGCCTGGATGTGCAGTTTATTTCTCACAGTGTTCCAAACACACTGGACAACACCGTATATACAGTATAAATGTCTGTACCATACGGTATACATTTACTGTATATGCTTTGTGTTGTGCGTTAACAGCCGGCTGTTTCGTAGGCAATTCTCAGAGATGCTGTTTTAATGTTACATCACCAACATTTTATAGAATAAGGATGATGACCTAGCGACCGTTAAAAAACGTTGGCCAAACTCTCTTAATTGATGGCTCTGGACAAGAATATTTTACATGCAGTCAGCGATAATATTGATGTTTGTCTTTCCGGCCCAGTAAAGATAAACATGGCTCCCTTTAATTCAAGTGTACGGGACGGACAGTAAGTCCTTCAGACCTTTGTTCTTGTCCAGCTGGGCTCTGTTTTCTCACACACTGGCCTGGCTAGCCGTTGACAGAGGAAAACAGACTCTTTGATCCGTTTCAGTGGAGCTATGTGGAGCTCACTGGAGCAGGCATTCTCAGCTGTTTCGACCCGCCAAGGTCTCAGGAAAAATACACAGCAGAACCCTACTCCTGAAATGGCTACAGTTGCTTCGGCAACCTCACTGCTGCCCTGCCCCCTGCAACAATGTACACTGGAATGCAAGTTCTCTCTGTTGGCTGGGCGGTCGAGGAAATAACAAAAACCATCTTAAGAGGTGGTTCAGTTATCCAAGCCTATCCTCAGGCATAGCTAGCCCCCCTCCCCTCACACACAGACACACACACACACACACACAGAGACACACACACACACACACACTCCTTTCCCTTTCTTACTTGTTTAAAGAGACATTCCAAAAGTATGAATTCCCTGACGAGGAGATGGTTGAACACTGAATTTCACCAGTGAACTTTTGAGGCGTTTTGATTTTTTTTTAATTAGATGGTAATTCAAAATAAATCAAATCATAAATATATAGTAAATATATAGTGAATATATACTTATGCAACAAGGATGGAGGTGTGGTTTATGGTAGATTTATGTTAGATGTTACTCAATGCTTTGAAGCAATGTATGGATTCTTTATTGAATTTAACATTGCTGTCCCGTGTTTGGTAGATTTCTATTGAATATGAGTTATATGAACTTACAATAGGAGTGAAATGGGTATATTAAATGTTTACTGGTAATGTTAAAAAGCAGCATTTCTGTGTAGGACTGGTGCCCAACAGAAGGGTCTAGGCGCATTTTTTTTTTTTTTTATTTGGGTAGGCTGCTGAGGGCAGAAAGAGAACATTCTCCAGAAAACGTTTCATATGAGGTTATTGAAGTGTTTTTTTGCTGAGCTTTACCCATAAATATGAGTACAGGTCAACAGCATTATTTAAGTATAAGTTAGTGGAATGTTAACTATCAAAAGTGAACAGTTTTGGGCACTTTAAGCTAATTCAGGCTCCTTAGTGGCACTGTGGTCTAAGGCTCTGCTTTGCAATGCTGAGGCATCCATTACAGCCAGGGTTCTTTCCTAGGCTGTGCTACTGATCGGCATGTGGCCGGGAGTACCACAGGCCCTGCAGTACCCGAGCTGGAGGAGTGACTAATTCTGCTGAAGTGACTTCCTCTGGTCATTAGCTGGAGGAATGTCATGGCCGGGGTGTTTCAGAGGACGCATCTCCCAATCTTTAACTCTCCCAGGCCCATTTAGAGTTGCTACAATTTGAAAATTGAGGGGGAAAATGGGGTAGAATTTAGAATAAAATGTAATAAATAGAATGTGAGCTAATAATAATAAATATGAACTGTGAACCCCCCTGTTGTCCCTGTCCCCCCCCCACACACACCACAGAGTTTCAGCCTCAGGCCTTCGGCATACCACTGTCCCAGGTGATCTCCAACGACCGTGCCCACAAACAGCGGCAGGAGGCCCACTTCCAGGCCCAGCGCGAGGAGCAGCGTGACCCCAGTGACTTGGTCTCCTCGCTCCTGCACCTCGCCCCGCGGAGGAGCGCCAAGGACAAGGAGCTGTCAAGCAGCAACTCGTCTCTCAGCTCCGCCTCGGAGACGCCGAACGAGTCGCCCTCGCCCAACACTCCCGAGCCAGCGCCGCGCTCACGCCGGAGGGTATGTTCTAACTTCTCGGGCCATTATCGCAAACCGACGTTATCAACCTGAACGTGTTCAATCCACGCCAACATCTTTACACACACACTAAGTTGATGGGCAAAGGTAGAAATACTGTTGGCTGGCCCACCCCATCCCTTTGATTCACTCGCGGTGGTGTTGGTGTGTGTCCACCAGGGAGGACTGTCTGTGGACTGCATCACAGACCTGGATGACAACCAGTCCCATCTCCTGGAGGCCCTGCAGCTCTCCCTACCGGCCGAGACGCCGGGCAACAAGAAGAAGCAGAGTGACAAAAAGCACAGCCTGAACCCCATCTATCGCCAGGTTCCCCGGGTGGTGGACAGCTGCTGTGTACACCTGGAGAAATACGGTAAGCACGCCGGGACAAGCGGCGTATTCTTTCAGTGGGCCACTGGGGTTGGCGGATGACGTGACCCGCCGATAGTTGCACGTGTACCTGAGGTCTGTGTGTGTTTTACGGCACGTTTGCCCTTCTCTGTTGTGTTCAGGACTGCAGACCGTGGGCATCTTCCGTGTGGGGAGTTCCAAGAAAAGAGTACGACAGGTGAGGTCTAACGCGCCGGCCGGCGAACACAGCGCTCAGCGACCGCGCGTTTGTGTGGAGCTTTTGGTATTACGTTTCTTTAATCTTCTCAGTGTTAAGCCACGGTGGACGTTGTGTCGTGTTGTTGTCTCCAGCCCATCCAAAACCGGATGTTATTGTCAAATGGCCTCTTTGAGGTGCCGGGCCATTAAGGCCAGTAGCTCTGAAAAAAGTCGCCATTGGCCTCTTAGTAGCCTTTCTGATACAGTAATTCTCCTACTTGCTCGGTCATCCAGTTGACAGGGATGTCTTGATCTAGGCACGGTCTGGGTGGTGCTATACAACTTCTCCTTCTTAACAATCATCTTTAGAGGTGCTCCAAGCAATATTGAAGACCTCTGAAAATGTTTAAACCCATCCCCTGGCCTGTGTCTTTCCACAATTTTGTCTCTTAGTTCTTTAGAAAGCTCCTTGGTGCAAATGGTTGAGCATTTGCTTCATAATATTACACAGATGAAGGCCAATTAACCTGGTGTGTGACTCTGAAAGTGATTGGTTACACCTAAGCTAATTAAGCACTGACATTACTGTGAGGCAGAGGCGTAACCAATGATCATTAGTTTCAAATTTTTTTATATAATTCAATTATATTTCACAATAATACAAAACATTCTCTGCAGGCCTGAAGCATGGTGTGTAGATAGCATTTATGAGAGAAAAATATTTCTGAAATTCTGAAGCACTGACACAACAAAATGTGATAAATGTTCTAGGGTGTAGATTTTCTACAGGCACTGTATCTTGAGAGAGAGCCTTTGTCTCTAATGGAAGTTTCACATTTTTGTGTCGTCATTTCACGGTGGTCATGCGAAGGATGTGAAACAAAACCTTTAGGCTACTTTCAATATTGTTTAGATAGTAAAATTGTTCAATTAAAACTCATAAACAAATCTCAGAATCCAATGGACCAGGCTGCACAAATAGCCGGCAGCTATTTAGGCAGTTGGCTACTCACACATTGACGAGCCACACGGGTTTGAACTTTATATGGCCTGCAAAGGCCTATGGTCAATATGAATTAATGTAATAATTAATGGATACTTAACTAATTATTGTTAACAAATGACTGCTTGCTCTTAAGCAGGCGGTGTATGTATCCACAAGGCTTTTGTCCTGCGTCCAAAATCAGGGATTTAAATTGCACAAAACCTGTTTACACACTATTCTGTTCCATCACTTTGTCTTTCTTTCTGCAGCTGCTGGTTTAGCTTGAGTTAAGAGTCCAGGAAAATAAACTTGGCAACGTGTCACTGCATAGCGGGAGGGAAAAAAAGCTCTGCATGTGGACAAATTAGGAATGTTTTTGCGCCATGCAGATGATGGACAGTTCCCTAGTCCATTCTCTGGCTGCAGAGAGAGGCCGTCTCTGGGTAACCTGCTGTGTCTGCCTCTCTGCTCACCTATGAGAAGAAGCTCCTGGGTTCGGAAAAAAACAACATTATCTTTATTTAAGATGTTTTCCCGACCCACAATGTTATCGTTCTGAATAGCGAGCCAACCCTTGGGTTGAGGTGTGTGTCTCATTCCACACGTCAGCTCATTTTTTTGGGGGGCAATCAACCGCTGGGAACTGTGTCCCCAAACGGATACGGGACTCAGGGATCATCCGTTTATAAGAAGCTTCAATGTCTGACTGCAAGGTGTTTGGGATGAAATGGCGTTCATTATTATAAGTGATGTATTCTGTGTCATTGTAGCTGCGAGAGGAGTATGACCAGGGCTGGGAGATCCAGCTGGACGAGGAGCACAGCGTTCACGACGTCGCCGCGCTGCTCAAGGAGTTCCTGAGAGACATGCCAGACCCCCTGCTGACCAGAGAGCTCTACACGGCCTTCATCAACACCATGCGTGAGGAAAACTCGCACACACACTTTAAATACCCTGTTTGAATCCACAAATCAAGTGTTTATGAGGACAGAATTTAAACACAAGAAAGATCTCCCTCTGCATCGCTTGTCTATTTAGCACTCTGACTGGTAAATGCGGCACTTTTCTGGACATCTCAACTGGGTTACCGATTTCAGGACTGTTTGAATGTATTTGTATATTTGCTCATCTGTACTTTCTATTCTGTTTTATGTTTGTTACTTCATTTGATCAACTGCTTTGCTCAGGCACAGAGACATAAGCCTTTTGCTAGAGGCGTGGTAAAATGTAATGTGATAGAAAACGGGCGCTTTACCTTAAATTCACCTTTGTAAATACGTATTCCTTAGATCCCAGTTAGCGTAACCGATTCCTGTACGGTCCGTAAAGGCAGTTGAGTGTGAGTGTTGGTGATGACGTTTGTCCTCTGCAGTGTTGGACCGTTCTGACCAGGAGAGCTCCATGCAGCTGCTGATGTACCTGCTCCCACCATGCAACAGTGACACCCTGCAACGACTCCTGGAGTTCCTGGCCATGGTGGCCGCACACGCCGACGACAGACAGAGCCAGGATGGACAGGAGGTGAGGACAGGAACACAGGACAAGAGGGGTGGGCAAGAAGACAGGACAAGAGGGGAGGGCAGGAGAGGACAGGACAAGAGGAGAGGGCAGGAGAGGACATGACACAAGGAGAGACCAGGAAAACAGTATATGGACTCTGGAGAGATCAGTAGCCAAATACTTGTGCTAATTTTGTCTTTCTTGGATGAATGTTTTTCTGAAGTCGTACTTAAAGTGTTGTGTATTTGAGATCAATGACAAGGTCATTAGTCATATTCCTCTATCAAAATACTGCTAGCCTTTTACCTAACATAATGTATCAAAATACTGCTAGCCTTTTACCTAACATAATGTATCAAAATACTGCTAGCCTTTTACCTAACAATGTATCAAAATACTGCTAGCCTTTTACCTAACAATGTATCCAAATACTGCTAGCCTTTTACCTAACAATGTATCCAAATACTGCTGGCCTTTTACATTTTACTGCTAGCCTTTCTTTCTGTCCCTGGGTAAGGCAGTTAACCCAAATTACTCCCCGGGCATGCAATGTGACATATTCCTTTCCAGTTTTGAAGAGTGGGGTTGAAAGTGGAAGTAGTGGTCTGCTGCCTTCTACGATGTTATGAATATTTCATGTAATTAAGATGACAATATTTGTTGTCAACTGTATGCAAGATCCAACTGAAACTGTGCACCCTTTTTTCACTTTCTTTTCAGATATATTTTCAAGCTTTTATGCTTTATCGATAAAGACACGGGGGAATGATAGATAATTACATATATTTTTGTTTGGAAACGTGAGCCTAGAGCACAGAGACATTGTGTAGGATGCATTGACGCTCTGATGCGACAATGTTACAGATATGTCTTTGTTGTTGTTGACAAGGGAGGGTTAAGTGCACATTCATTCACCTCGAGGTTTGTGAATACTTTAACACCTCTTGTCTGTGTGTTTGAGAATTCATCTGTGTCAATGAATTGTTCCACTGCTACCACCGCAATCATTTATAAGAACCCTCTGTGTTCCCTGTTCAACATTAAAGACAAGAATGTGTCTTTCATCTGACAACACCTTGAATTATCATTCCAATTAATGTCCATCAACGTACCTTTCAGTGTAATCCTGAAAAATCTTCTGTTACCTCAAAAGGTCAGAGGAAAATTCCTTGCTAACGATCGACCACTTGTGCCTGAGCACTGAGGCTGTGGAGTCTCAAACCAGACGGCCACTTCTGCAATTGTTGAATGGCTACATTACAGACGTCTGTACAACTTCGTATGAAAATCCACACACTGGGGGCAGTGTCGGGATATAAACATGCAGTGGAAAGTGACATCACTGCCTTTCCTCTAGCGTTTGAGTTTGCACAAGCGCACTATCCACTCAAAAGTGTCCGCCTACCAGACTTTTGATTTGTTGTGAGAGCTTTTTGTTGGAACGAGTTTCTTTCATAATTTCAGAATAAGTAATAAAAGCTAGCTAGTATTGTTTCCAGACCTTGTTTTGTTACCCAAAGTCTGGCAACGCAAGACTAGTTAGCCTGTGGACTGCTGGTCAGACTGCTAGAATAAGATCAGCCTGCGTTGTTCTGTTACTATGGGGCTTTTCAGGACCATGTGTTAAAAGTGTCCTCAAGCCTTCATGAGTAAATGTTTCTGTATGTGTCTTTGTGTCAGACTCAGCATTGTTCAACTCATTGTCCATGTGTCTGTGTGCAGGTTACAGGGAACAAAATGACGCCGCTCAATCTGGCCACGGTCTTCGGGCCCAACCTCCTGCATAAGCAGAAGAGCTCAGACAAGGAGTTTGCTGTCCAGAGTTTTGCTCGCGCTGAGGAGAGTACAGCCATCATAGAAGTGGTACAGAGGATGATCACCACACAGGAGACCCTCTTTATGGTACACTGTCCCTTATGGAATATACAAGAACATGATGCCCCTGGATGGATTTACAAGCGTTTATCCTAGCAGATACAGTAGAGAGTATAACACTGGCACGGCTGACAAACAATTGAACTCTCTTGAGTCTGTGCTCTCCTTTCCAAGAAGAATGGTGTTTAGGGGAATTCTCAAGCTGGATAGGGCAGCTCCCTCTAATGAAACGTAAACATGGGCTTTGTACGTTTTTGGGAATGCTTAAGCCTCGTAAAAACCAAGCTTATCGGCAGAGAGGCTAATTAACCCGTGCCATTGTTTTAAACTCCTGTACGTGCCCTTGTACGGTCCAGGAATAGGACAAGCAGGCGCTCTTTTTTTCATTGGTTACCGTGTCCCTTTCCTAAAGGGGCAATTTGTACTTGTACTGTAAAAACGACAAAGTGGTATATCCGTCTCTAGTAAGAAAAGGGATGGGCTTGAACAGCTGCAATTTCTAGACAGGAGAGCTTTTTGTGCTTATTGACTGACCATCCATGATGTAGAAATCACAGTCTTTAGCATATTTTGAAGCTACTCATAGTGTTTACATTTCAAATGTTTGCAAACATTGGAATAACACAAGCTTTCATTTGGTTTCTGATTGAGTACAACAATGAGGCATTCATTCGTAATATACTTCAAGGATCAATGAGTATGTATACTATATCATTCATTTGTTGGCCAAATAGGAATGCATTGCTTATTGCTCCTTTAAACTAAACCCTTTCTCAACCTTGGTCTGTGTGCCTTATTACAATCCCTTGGCCATTCTAATGTATTGTTTAACCTAAGTCAGGGGTCTGCAACAGGTGGCCCGCTGGCCAAAACTCTCCCCCAGAAATTGTCCCACTGCTGAAGCTAGCTCCTCCCTCTGCGTTAAGCTAGCGTTAACATGTAGTGCAGAAGCTTTAAACTGTCCATGAACCGTTGTTGATAACAGTAATATTATCACATTGTTGACATTTTATCCACAGGACATGTGTTAGTTCTGGTAGTTTAGTGTTTCACAGTGACTGTTTACATTATTGTGTCAGTATCCGTCTGAAACAGTTGATGTAAATCCGAGCTGCTGCTGATTTATTCAGGGACTTAAAAATCCAGTTTAAGCCGACGTGGTGTGAGATACATGTACCAACTGTCACCTCAGGCGTCCAGTAAAGCGTTGTGCGTTTCTGGCCTCCTAGGTGCCTCCTGACCTGCAGAATGAAGTTCTGATTAGTCTTCTGGAGACAGACCCTGACGTGGTGGATTACTTGCTACGCAGGAAGGCTTCTCAGTCCTCGTGAGTGTGAGACCTTCAAATGTGCTCCTGTATCTCGGCCAGGCTGTGAGCAGGCACATGAGCAGCCCCTACCGATGGGGCTGTGTGAATGCACAATTATTTTCTTCTTTACATATACTGTATGGTAATTTAACCTACACATTGTTGTGATAACATATAGACTGCCCTCCACAATTTTTGGCACCCTTGGTAAAAAAATACTTTCTTTTTTTTACTTTCTTATTTTTCCTTATTATTATTATTATTATAAGCATGATCTTCTTAAAAATATGATAGAAATCTAAACTTTGATCGAAGTAAAATCAAAGGTAACTGTTTTTCCTCAAAAACATTTTGTCACAGTTATTGGCACCCCTAGAAATTCGAATGAACAGAAGTCTCTTCCCACTGAGGTACTATACAGTTGTGCTCATAAGTTTGCATACCCTGGCAGAAATTGTGAAATTTTGGCATTGATTTTGAAAATATGACTGATCATGCAAAAAAAATGTCTTTTATTTAAGGATAGTGATCATATGAAGCCATTCATTATCACATAGATGTTAGGCTCTTTTTTAAGTCATAATGATAACAGAAATCACCCAAAAGGCCCTGATCAAAAGTTTACATACCCTTGAATGTTTGGCCTTGTTACAGACACACAAGGTGACACACACAGGTGAAAATGGCAATTAAAGGTGAATTTCCCATACCTGTGGCTTTTTAAATTGCAAATAGTGTCTGTGTATGAATAGTCTATGAGTTTGTTAGCTCTCACGTGGATGCACTGAGCAGGCTAGATACTGAGCCATGGGGAGCAGAAAAGAACTGTCAAAAGACCTGCGTAACAAGGTAATTGAACTTTATAAAGGATATAAGAAGATATCCAAAGCCTTGCAAATTCCAGTCAGTACTGTTCAATCACTTATTAAGAAGTGGAAAATTAGGGGATCTCTTGATACCAAGCCAAGGTTAGGTAGGTTAAGAAAGATTTCAGCCAAAACTGCCAGAAGAATTGTTCGGGATACAAAGAAAAACCCACAGGTAACCTCAGAAGAAATACAGGCTGCTTTGGAAAAAGACGGTGTGGTTGTTTCGAGGAGCACAATACGGCGATACTTGAACAAAAATGAGCTGCATGGTCGAGTTGCCAGAAATGAGCCTTTACTGCGCCAATACCACAAAAAAGTCTGGTTACAATATGCCCGACAACACCTTGACACGCCTCACAGCTTCTGGCACACTGTAATTTGGAGTGACGAGACCAAAATAGAGCTTTATGGTCACATGGTTATGATCTACAGTTGAATGTGAATCCCATAAGAAATCAAAGACGTTTTTTGCCTGCTCCCTCATGTTTTCTTTACAAATGATACATGTATTACCAATTCTCCAAGCTCATGCAAATGTTTGAGCACAACTGTATATATTTTTCCAAGTTCAACTCAGTCATCAAACTGAGTCATCTATCAAAATGGGATAGGTCAGAGAACACAAACATCAGACAAAAGGTTGCTGACCTTCATACACTGCTCAAAAAACCTGAGGGAACACTCAAACCACACATCGGATCTCAATGAAGGAAATATATTAAAGATCAAAATCTTTACTGTACATTGTGTTATTCATTGAGAACAAAATAACCAAATTCACCAACTGATTGAGGGCTGGATTCAAACTCATACGAAAATCAAAGTTGAAAATAAAAAATTGAAATCACAGGTTGTTCCAACTTCTGGGCATGCTCCTGATGAGACGGCGGATGGTGTCCTGGAGGATCTCCTCCTAGACATGGATCAGGGCATCAGTGAGCTCCTGGACAGTGTGTGGTGCTACTTAGCGGCGTCGGATCACCAGGGGAACCCAGGGCCCACTGCACCAGCGTAAGTTCTGACAATGAGTCTGAGGATTTCTTCCCGGGACCTAACAGCAGTCAGGGTACTGTTGGCTAACACATGGAGGTCTGTGTGACCCTCTAAGGATATGTCTCCCCAGACCATCACTGACCCACCGCCAAACCGGTCATGCTGGATGATGTTGCAGGCAGTATAACATTCACCACGGTGTCACCACTTTGTGTAACGGCCCGTCTCCTGGTATCTCCTCCATGCTCTTGGGGCTGTACTGGGAGACACAGCAAACCTTCTTGCAACGGCACGTATGGATGTGTCATCCTGGAGTAGCTGGACTACCTGTTTAACCTGAATGGGCTGCATGTACCGCCTCATGCTACCAGTAGTGACAAGGACACTAGCAAAATGCAAAACTAGAGGAGAATCAGTCAGGAAGTATAAGGAGAGAGCTATTGTCTGTGGCCTTGTCTTGCTGTTGCATCTCCAGTGCACCTGTTTTCACTTTCATTTGCACCAAAACATGTGACGTTGATTCACAATCGCTTATGCTTCCTAACTGGACAGATTGATATCCCGGATGTTTAATTGACATGGTGTTATTACTGTGATAATTACGTGTTCCCTTAATTTTTTTGAAAAGTGTAAATTTGGTCATAGCTATAAAACAAGTTGCTACATGAATGAAAATACTTATGCACAGTGAGGAAATTGGGTCATGAGGTAAAACATTTGCCGAAGGTCACAGTATTATAGAAGTTGGTTGAATGTTGGGGTCACCAAATCTACAATTTGGTCTACAATTACGCATCACCTTCATGCCAACAAGCTATTTGGACATCTTTTGGAAGAAAACCTCTACTTTCAAGAGATAAATGTCAGCACCTGGAGTTTGCTAAACATCATTGGAACTTTGGGTCCAGATGAGACAAAAGTAGCGATTTTGGCCAATAACACCAGAGATGGATTTGTTATAAAAAGAGAGATAGTAATGAAGAAAATAACCTACTCCCCACTGTCAGTTATGTTGGTGGATCAGTGATGTTGTTAATTACAGTATGGTGGTGGATCAGTGATGTTGTTAAGTGTGGTGGTGGATCAGTGATGTTGTTGATTGTGGTTGTGGATCAGTGATGTGAATTGTGGTGGTGGATCAGTGATGTTGTTAATTATGGTGGTAAATCAGTGATTTTTTGAAGTGTGGTGGTCGATCAATTATGGTGGTGGATCAGTGATGTTGTGAATTATGGTGATGGATTAGTGATGTTGTTAATTATGGTGATGGATCAGTGATGTTGTGAAGTGTGGTGGTGGATCAATGATGTTGTGAATTATGGTGATGGATTAGTGATGTTGTTAATTATGGTGATGGATCAGTGATGTTGTGAAATGTGGTGGTGGATCAGTGATGTTCTGAATAATGATGGTGGAGCCGTAATGTGAATTGTGGTGGTGGATCAGTGATGTTGTTAATTATGGTGGTGAATCAGTGATGTTGTTAATTATGTTGAAGGATCAGTGATGTTGTTAAGTGTGGTGGTGGATCAGTCGCCTTCCAAAGGCCCTGAGAACCTTGTTAGGGTACAGGGCTTTTTGGACTCCATTTGTTTGCCTGCCAGGAGGCTAAAACTGGGTCATTGTTGGATCTTCCAGCAGGACAATGATCCAAAGCATTCCTCCAGAGCCTCACAAAAATGGCTTACTGACCACAGAATTAAGCTTTCGCAATGGCCATCCCAATCCCCTGTCCTTACGGAGAGTGCAAAGTATTAAATCTAGGGGTGCCAATAACCATTATAATGTTTTCTCGAACTTGAACAATTTTACCTGAATGAAATTTTAGATTTTTTCTCATATTCTGAGTACAAGTTCAAGCGGTGAACAACAGTGACGGTTTGTTTTTCCTAGCCGTCTTCACCAGGGGGGCCAGAAAGGGCACTGCAGTTTCTGTTTCACCTGCAATCCAATGGTTTTCCATTTCGCACGACAACGTTTCCCTCGCTCTCCTTCACTTCCAAACAGTGGTCCAGGTGTGTCGCGGAACAGGGGTCCCTTCTCTCTGACCGAGAGGCGTTGCTCCAGCGACTCCTACAAGGCCTCCAGCGGTGAGGTGTCCCCCTACGACAACAACTCCCCGGTGCTTTCTGAGCATCTGCTCTCCCAGGTCCGGAACGACAGCAGTCCCCTCTCTGATAGGTTCTTTCACCCGCAAGTGGGCCAGGTCAAAGGTTGTCCCAGCAACACCGGCCAATCACCGTCCGCAGACCAAGGTGAGCTGCCCCAGTGGTCGAGATGTTCTCCATTTTCATTCCATTAAGTAGCACTGATATATTGTATCGTATATTTTAGCAATAAGGCATAAGGGTGTGTAGTTTATGGCCAATATACCATGGCTAACAGCTGTTCTGACGCACGACACAAAACAGAGTACCCACATGAAGCCCTTAGCCGTGGCGTATTTGCAATATAATGCAAACACATGAGGTGTATATTATGAACTAGTTACCCATGTAATTAGAGCAGTAACACATAGTATTTTTTTATGGGTGTGATGTCTTTATCATTCTTCCATTAGATACACCTGATGACAACTTCTGGGGGACCTGGGATATTACTCTGAACAAAGGGTTTCTGGATCACCATATCCTTGGTACGTTCATTCTCTCTGACTCAATCTTTGTCCCTTCAAACTTTGCAAACCTGAGTAAGTTACATCTAGACTCGCTGGAGATAGATGTTGATTTTGTGTAAATGGTTTTCCCCAGGTTGCCATGGCAATGTTTCAGAATCCAGATTTTGTGGCTCATCAGAGGGACTCGGCTGTCACCAAGGTAACAACAGCAAACCGCCTGTCAGACGAAGTTACACCTCATTGGGTGTGCCTGAATACAGGCCACACCCCCCAGTGACTCGCAGCAGCAGTAGCCCTCTGACAGAGATGTGGCAGAAACAGCAAAGTCAACAACCATTGTTACATCACCAACCACAGAGCCAATCACAGATCTGCAGCTCAGAGGACCTAGCATCAAGGGGCGGAGTCTCCCAGAATGCCAGTCCCTCCATTCAAGACAAGCCGGGCAGCAGGGTGGATGGATGGCCTCCCCTTCCCCACCCTGGCCCCTTCAGAGGGACTCAGCGAGAATATTCCCACTCCACGCCTACCCTCACCATGTCTACTCACCAGACCGGGTGGCTGACACCCCAGAGCCCCCGGCAGCCGCCCCAGGGCCACAGTAGCCCCAGACCCCAGACTGAGGCACGTAGGAACCCATCCCCTGGTCCTCTGGAAGGGAAGGTGTCAGGGGGTCCCGAATGGCAGAGCGAGAGGTGGCAGATTTGGCAGCTCCTGTCAGCCGACAACGTGGACACGCTGCCAGAGACTCTGGTGTGAAGAGACACCGTTCCCTCGACTGTGTTCCACTGAGCGGATGACGGGGAAGTCGGAGGGAGGAGTGTGCTAAGTTGTGTTGTAAACTGCCACTGTGAGGACCGCTGTGTCTGTCAGCTAATGGGGGCTGTTTGACTGTCTTGATGTGTGTCTTCACATTTCAGAAGGTCCGACATTTTACCCCTGAGACATGCAGTACCTCAGCAGGAAAACCACATGGAGCCAAGGTTAACTGAACGTTTCTTTGGTCACACTAACAGAATTCCTTCTTTTTATGACTATGTCTTCGTATATACTGTATATGTATACAGGATATACGTATATAGATGTGTATATATGTATATATTGAAAAATATATGCTTTTTAATTCAATGAATGATGGTGCAAGGATGAATCTGAATGCATTTTAAGTGTTGGTACTACATGTCAACGTTTTCTTTTTTTATAATAATATTTTTTGACTCTGAGATAAAGCAAATATTTTACAACTTTTATCAACCACAAATTTCAGATTGAAAAAATATATCAAATGATTTTTGTTGTTGCAATCTGTCTGTTAACAAAAATGTTTGTATTATTGACATTGCACTTAACATTGCCGTTTTGGTCACCTGTTTTAAAACACGTTTTCATGTTACCAGACCTTCTGATTCTAATGGTTATCCATTCAATCCACTTACCTGTATTGATGATGAGCAAATTTAACTGGAAGATACAGAACATTATGAATATAATTCCACAACATGCAATATTGGAAAAAGACACGTGTCACCAAGTATGTATTCAAACGGCACTGTTATGAAATATACCTAATGGTTTTGTCGTACTCTGCTCCCCTCCTATTTATCGGTGTCTCGTGTAGAGAATGTAGGTACTTTTTGTTCAATTCTGTGTTGCTGTTGTTTGGTTGCTTAGCTAATGTGCTCTGTCTTGAGCCAACACTGTTACTGTTCAATAACCACTGTCTTGGATACGAGGTGGATAGCAACACAATCACAATTTTCACATTGACGTTACATTTAATTACAAATGCTAGTGTTTTGTTTTTGTTCATCGTGCAACATCAGTATTGATACAGTTTTCATGTAACCACACTGCTTTCACTCTGTATATTGCCAGCTCCATTTCTTCTTTGTGCTTGTTGTATTACTGCACGGTTGTGTGCATCTTTTTATGATTTCCATGATGGAATAAATGTGACATTGGTAATTTTATCATGTTTTGGTTGTCTTCCTGTCATCCATGTTAAACTATACATTGTCAGCTGAGATTTCGCAAGGTTATAACAGGTTATTAGGCAACAACCTAATGTCTTGGGGGGAAAAAAATATTTTCATTTCTGCTTGACGGAGTTTCTGTAGTGTCCTCCAAGATGACTACAGTTTCCTCTCGGTCTTACGTTCCCGTTGTGTGTAAAGGCGAGTTGGGAACAACGTGAGCAGTTCACGCTCTGATGAACCGGAGCAGAAGATAGTTGTTTTGGCAGCTCCTCGGTCTCGCTAAAGATTTAAATCTGGTACATTTCAACACAGTAATGAAGTTCAGGAGCTGTACCTCTCTGGCCCCTGAAGGACCCCGCTCACTAACAAGAAAGCAGCCACCGGGAGTTCACCCCACCTCAACCCGGACTGGACCACAGGGAAACTCCCTCGTTATTTCTGCTTAATCTCTTTATGGACAGCTTCAAGACGGGCTAGTTTTCTTGCGGGATCCTATACAGTCCTGTATCATTAAGCTCACAGTAACAGATCGGGTGGCGTGTGATCTCAGGGAGATTATCTGTGTTGTACTGCTCTGAAGTGGATTTGGGTAATGTGATTCAACGGCCACCAGGGGGAACCCTAACCAAATGAAATTCCCTGTTCTTTATGTTCAGGTTCTACTGCAAACATATCTGTTGAATTTGTTGTGACAACAGGGATGTTTTGAATAATATTTTAAATATATATATATATATATATATTTTAAATAAGCCGTATATATATATATATGGCTTATTTAAAATATGCATATTTGCAGCTAATTACTCATTTGTCGCATGCAAACACAAACATAGTTATATCAAAAATCCCAGTTTTACAGCATTGATCTGCCCCTTTTGAGGCAGCCATTCATTTTAATCCTGGGATTTTGCAAGTTTGCGGGCCAAACATCTTCAGAGGTGGGTACACGGGGACCACAAGTCAGCAAGCCCCGCCCACCACCGGCAGGGCTACAGGAGGTGTCATTCTGGAGCAGAAAAGGAGGTGTCATTCTGGAGCAGAAAAGGAGGTGTCATTCTGGAGCAGAAAAGGAGGTGTCATTCTGGAGCAGAAAATGTGTCATTCTTGAGCATAATGGTGTAATTCTGGAGGGACTGTCAGGAGGTGGGGGGGGGATGAAGAGGCGAGGATGGTTCATCAGAAAACGCCTGAGGTTCTTATTTGAGGTAATGTAATGAGATGTGCGTGTCCTATTGTATATTGAAAGGTCACAGGGTAGATGAGGGTCAAGATTGGAGCTGAAACATGTGTACCTTGTTTGGTTCAGCTTCTTGTCTCGTACTGACCAGTTGGTCGGTAGTCTGAGATCTTGCTGTAGGGTGGAGAAGTTCCATGAGGGTCTGGATTCACTGAGGTCATGCACAAGGGCCAAAGATTTGGATGGAATCACCATAGAGTTGAGCCATTAATACAGTTGGACCATGTCCTGTGCAAATCTGCAGAAGAGCTGACGGGGCTGCAATAGTGTCATGGTATATTGTCACCTGGGTATAACTGGAATGGACACTGCAAAGGATCTCTAGAGGGACGGATAATTGCAGAAGGTGTTTCATTACAGGGCTGTGATTATCAAGGTTAAAGCCCTGGCTGTAGCCTGTCGGACAGAAAGCTGGGTCGTAGCTGGTCAATACTCGGCTGACGGCTCTTTGGCAGGGACAGCACTGCTGCCTCCTTCCATCGATGGGAGACATTCACGTCAGTCACTGATCAGAAATGCGCGTCCAGAGCCAGTTATATTAAGGAGTGCATGTAATTTCTAATTTAGGCCCCTTGTGGGAATCAAACCACACAAAATAGACGGCAGGGTAGCCCAGGGGTCAAGAGCATTTGGTCAGTAAACAAAACAATACTGGTTATATAATTCCTGGTTGTTCTGTTGCTGAGCAAGACAGATAAACCTAGTTGCTCTCAGATTGTTTTTCTAAAGATTAATTTGTTCTCAGCCTACTGATATGGTAAAATGATGGTAAAAAAAACCAAACACAACACATTACAAGCAACAAGCTCTTATCAAGTGAACTTCAACCACTCCTTTATGCACTGAGGTGTTGAAGATGTCAGGGAGGTGAATGATGAATCAGCTGCTGATGAGGTCATGACAGGGAGTTTTTCTAGTCGGAATGGAGGGTCCTGTGCAATTCCCATGGTTCAACAGTAGGGGGAGGCATAGCCCCTAAGAATACAGGCAGGTCTGATAGGTTGAGCGGTCACAGATCAAAACTTGGCAGAATAGGGTCGAGGCTGTCAACATTGATGGAGATGGTATTTTTGTTGTGGGTCAGAGGTTTAATGTTATGGTACCATGTGGCCTGGGTTCTTCCTCTGGTTTGTCAGGATATCAGTGTGGTCGAATGTGATCCCAATGTTTTCTTCTTTAGTGAGCCATGAAGGCCAGTCCTTTTCAGTGAAGGATGTCTGCTTCGTACCGGCTCTTTTATTCTAAGTGAATTCCACTCCTTATCCTGTGAAGACATGTCATCCAGCCATTTTGGGAAGTGTTATAGAAGTTGTCTGCTAGTTTGCTCTCAATATTTGGTACTTGCTGACATTTATGAAGGTTAAGCTATGAGTCTAATAGGTCCTAAAGTTTCATATTTTTACAGCGCGTCTCAGCTCAGAATATCAAGGGACTGTGTTGTGAGTGATACACTGTCCGAGGTTGTCATAAGTACAAGATCACCGGGGCCTATGATTTATCATAATCACCAAGTGGGTGTTTAAAAACGGCTTCATATAATGTCTAGACTCAAGTCATCATCCTGCTCCTTGTCGAAACCATTTCCAAAATAGGACATCTGGCTCGTGTTGTCCGACTAAAGCCGTCTACTTCTTGTTAGACAAAGCCACGGCATTTTGCTCAACACTGAGAAATGTGGTTAAACTTTGTGGGCTATGTCCGACTCCACAGCTGCTCTGGGTTGTGCTGTTCCACACCGGCCACCTTAGAGCTCCTCACAGTCTAACCAGGCCAGAGAGACCAGGCAGGATGTCTGGATGCATTTTATAGGGAATCCAGCCAGTCCAACCAACCTCAACACTGTTTACTTCCACTTCCCATTTCTATCGGCAACACTGAATCAACCCAGATGACCTCCATCACGGCCGCACACGCAAATCCACAGTCTGCGTCTAAATAACAGAACAGGCACCAAGAGAGACCAAGCAGCATGGGAAAATAAAACTGCTCCGACAAGATGCACTGTTAAGTCTGGAAATAATTGGACATTGACACAAGTTTTGTTATTTTGGCTGTTTACCAAAATATATTCAAGTTACAATTAAATAATATGGGCTTAGAGTGCAGTCTCTCAGCTTTAATTTGAGGGTATTCACATCCAAATTGGAGGAAAGGTTTAGGAATTAAAGCTCTTTAATATGTAGCCCCCTCTTTTTCAAGGGACCAAAAGTCATTGGACAATTGACTCAAAAGCTGTTTGCACAGGTGTGGGCTATTCCTTCGTCATTTCTTCATCAATTATGCAGGTAAAAGGTCTGGAGTTGATTCCAGCTGTGGCATTCGCATTTGGAAGTTGTTGCTGTGAACCCACAACGCGTGGTCAAAGGAGCTCTCAGTGCAAGTGAAACAGGCCATCCTTAGGCTGCAAAAAAAGAATCCATCAGAGAGATAGCAGGAACACTGGGAGTGGCCAAATCAAGTTTGGTACATCCTGATAAAAAAAGAACGCACTGGTGAACTCTGCAACACAAAATGGCCTGGACGTCCACAGAAGACAACAGTGGTGGATGATCATAGGATCCTTTCCATGGTAAAGAAAAACCCCTTCACAACATCCTGCCAAGTGAAGAACACTCTCCAGGAGGTAGGCATATTGTTATCCAAGTCTACCATGAAGAGAAGATTTCACAAGAGCAAATGCAGAGAATTCACCATTCATAAGGTGCAAACCATTCATAAGCCTCAAAAATAGAAAGGCCAGATTAGATTTAGCCAAAAAACATTTTAAAAAGCCAGCCCAGTTCTGGAACAGCATTCTTTGGACAGATGAAATTAAGATCAACCTGTACCAGAATGATGGGAAGAAAAAAGTATGGAAAAGGCTTGGAACGGCTCATGATCCGAAATATACCACATCATCTGTAAATCACGGTGGAGGCAGTGTGATGGCATGGGCATGCATGGCTTCCAATGGCACTGGGTCACTAGTGTTTATTGATGATGTGACAGAAGGCAGAAGCAGCCTGATGACTTCTGAAGTGTATAGGAATATATTGTCTGCTCAGATTCAGCCAAATTCAGTACAGTTTATTGGACAGCGCTTCACTGTACAGATGGACAATGACCCAAAACATACTGTGAAAGCAACCCAGGAGTTTTTTAAGGCAAAGAAGTGGAATATTCTGCAATGGCCGAGTCAATCACCTGACCTCAACCCAATTGAGCATGCATTTCATTTACTGAAGACAAAAGGCAGAAAGACCCACGAACAAACCACCTGAAGACAGCTGCAGTAAAGGCCTGGCAAAGCATCACAAAGGAGGAAACCCAGTGTTTGGTGATGTCCATGCGTTCCAGACTTTAAGCAGGTATTGCCTGCAAAGGATACTCGACAAAGTATTAAGAATGAATATTTCATTTATGATTGTGTTATTTTGTCTAATTACATTTAAACCCCTGAAATACAGGGTCTGTGTATGAAAATAGTTGCAATTCCTAAATGTTTCATACAATATTTTTGTTCAACCCCTTGAATTAAAGCTGAAAGTCTGCACTTCAATTGCATCTCGGTTCTTTCATTTCAAATCCATTGTGGTGGCGTACAGAGACAGAATTATGAAAATTGTGTCAGTGTCCAAATATTTCCAGACCTAACTGTATTTCCTCTAGAAAAATGGGAAGATTGCAGCGTAGAGCCTATGGACAAATCTGAAATATTTGATTTCACCTCTCTTCAGGGTTACACTGATGGATGCAAGCTGATCCGTTGACTGAGAGGAGTGAAGTCTTGATCCGTCCAAAGGGGGTCCGTCCTCCTCGGGTCCACTGCACCAGCAGCAGCTGGGAGGACAGAGGAAGGTCAGAGTTGAGACCGTGGGAGGACAGAAAATAAATTAGCACTTCTCCAGGAGTTGGAGGTCTTCACTGCACTCCCAATCCCTGTAGACATGTCACATGTTTTGGGGGTGGAAAAAGTATTGGCATTTTATTGAACATTCAGACCACTTCCAATGGAAACGTTGAAGAGCGCTAATATTATGTTACATGCTGGTTGGCTGGTTAAGGTGTTATCGTTGCTTGATGAACGGCATCCAGCAGTCACAATCTACCGCCTACTACTAAAGCGCTCATTGGCATCAAAACCATTTGAAGAAATTAACACCCCTCTTTTGGGTTGCCTACTTCATGTTGAAGAAAACGTGGTTTCTGATTAAAGGTAGAAGATTGAGGGCCAGGTTCGCCGATACAGATTAAGCCTAGTCGTGGACAAAAAAAATCTCCATTGAGTTTCATTTTTTAGTCCTGAACTAGAATTAATCTGTGTAAAAAAAAATAATAATAAACTCAATGAGGATTTCCATTGAGCTCCATTTTGTTAGTCCAGCACTGGGCTTAATCTGTCTGCGAAACCAACCCAGATTGTACTAACCCCCTAAATTCAGAACATTACTAAGCCTTAGAGAACTCCCCAAAAAGTATATTTTACCAAGACTTACATTTATGTAAAAGCAATATATTTATACTTAAAAGACACAGGTAAATGTTTTATCTATTCCTGGGAATTGATTTATCTTGTATTACCACCAAGATTAGTGAAGTTAGTTAAATTACACGCAAAACGGCTTGATTCGGATGTAGATAAGGAATCACCTCATGTTTTAAGTACATTTTCCCTTCAAAAATATAAATTGGAAGTCACACTCTAGGTTAATAGTACACATATCCAATAATCTGCATGAAAGTATCTTTCCAGATCTAACAGACGGTTTTCTTTGTGTCTTTGCCAGGGAGACACCAGACCGGCAGGGGCACCGACCCAGACCGCTCCATCTGCTTCTGCCTTGCTCCTCCTGGCCAAGAGCTGATCCGTGGTTGGTACCAGAGCAGCTTTCAACTGACAGAAACCACGATGAGTTATGTTTGTTCCCATACAAATACAACAGAAATGTTGCAGTGGTGTTGGTTATAACGTTGCTCTTCTAGTTGGCTACTACATTTAGCTCAGTGTATTTTCCGATCCTGTATTCAGTCGGAACATATAATTACCGTCTCCCAAATACCCGGCCGCCTAGAGACCCAGCCGCTGCGAGGGTTTGTCAGACAAGGGCAGGTCCCGACCATATTGTTTTATTGGCTTTCGACAATGAAACTCATAAAAGCAATTGTTTATGTCAAGTTGTTTTGCGTTCTGCTTCTAGCCTTGGTCGCCCTAAAAGTGACTGTTGATGATCGTCCTCTGTGTTCAAGACAGAGGGAATATGTTATTTGACATTCTCCAACGGGAAGTGTAAAGAGGTTGGAAATCATTTTAACCCACCAGAGCAATGTTTTACCCTTTATTCTACTGTGCCGACTTGCCCACACACTTCTAATTTAAAAAAGTGAAAGTGTTCGTGTGAGTAGGGTGAAACCCTAGTGTTGTTGATGTAAGTTGTCAATGCCCGGCCTATGACCACCTGACAGTTGATTTGACCATTGAAAGACGGGCTACTTCATCAGCTCTGAAAGGCGCGTTTGATTGAATTAAGCTCTAAGTTAATTTTTGTAGCTGACAAGCTTCATTTTGTCTACCCTATATGCTGCAATTACAGCATCATAAAAAATGAAAATCAATATGTGCGTGACCGATGCATAAAAAAAACAACATTTCAGCAAACATTCGGATCCTTTTTGGAGAGATTGTTCTTCTAACCTCCTGAAAAGATCACTCGTCCCTGTATCCCACTGGGGAACCACCTGACCCAGTACTTTGGATAGGGATGCTTTGGTCATGGTGGGAAAAGGGATACGTTTCAGTCAACCCCAAAATGTCCATGATCCAGAAATCTGCTAAAGGACTAGTAAAATGAGCTAGCCCTTTACTTCTCATAATCACCAATAGTAGTACACAATGGTAATGTGTACCCATCCAACTCTTAATCAGAATATTTTATATCTGCAAAAATGGATCTTCTTGGAGCTATTTATTAAGTATGGAGATGTGGTCCTCTTATCTAGACAGATTAGGACTGTCAAAATATGTCACCTATTCCCAAATTTCCCTGGTTTTCTGGACAGCCAGAACAGAAGATTCCCTGGATCAGGTAAATCCAGAAAATCTCCAGCCAGGTTTTCTGTATAACCTGGGAATTTCTGGAAAATTACTGGATTGTTCCAACAATTAACTGCTTGTTAAGTCTTTCCCCTTCGTTAACCTTTCTATTAGGCTAAAGCATGGAATTGATTTAAGATGGATATAGCATGGATCATTTAGCAGTTTTAGTTTTGATCATTGCCTAAGCTCAAATTTTTTGTAAAGCAATTCCTGCATTCATTAGTTCATATCTCTGAATGTTAAGTCCCAGACAAGACACGGTAACAAAATGTATTCATATGTACCTAGAAAATGTGAAAAACCGTGAAATTAGTGTTTCATGTAGTTGGCACTGTGTAACACATTTGTAGCATTAGAGGCACTGCAGTTGATTTTACTTGGTGCTGCTGGTGATATGGAATACACAAAACCGTACACAATGTTGACACACATTGAATCGGTGGCGAGCAGACTGTCTAATTGTATTACGAGTGATGAGTATACAAATCCGGAGCTGTATAATGCACATGGATTTACAAGTACACATTTACATGTCACTATGTTATATCCAGATGCAGGGAGATGAGCAGAGTGCAGTGTAGTTCAGTTCATTTACAGTTGGCTTGATACGGTGAGCATGGTGTTATTAGTCTCTGTGGGTCAGATTGTCACTGAGGAAAGAGACTGTTTAGGTGCCTGGATTTGTTGGTCACCCCGGACCACTGTTGCCCACGTGCCGGAAGGTCATCTTTTGGTACAGCGGTTGATCGTGTAGGAGGGGCTAGAGATGATCTTTCCCGCATGCTTCCTCGCCCCGCAGTCACGTAGGACCCAGAAGGATCAAAAGCTTAATCTTGGAACCAGATGTTTTCTTATTATGTAACTTCTCAGAAGTGATGGTAAACTAGGACGAAATATTGCTCAAAAGTGCTTGTTTGTTCTTGCTTTGTGATGTCACTTGAGTCATCAACAAAATACATGCAGGATGATGTAATGAAAGTTCATGCATGTCAGTTTTGCAACTGTTAATGTAGAACAAGACATACTTGAAGCATTTCAGGTGAGACTTCATAAGGAAATCATCACCATTGAAGGTGAGCGTGAACAATTATCTTGTTCCACATACAGAATATTATTTTAGGCAGTTCTCAAGAATAAGAATTTCCATGGAAATGAAACAAAATTAAATTATTGGAAACACTGGTTTTCAGGACTACCTAATCGTTTCATTCACTGGAATCTGTGATGAACCTAAAATTCTTTCATTTTATTATTAATGCTGACTAGATTGATTCAGGCAAAAATGTCAGTACTCAGACAAAGCAGGAGACATGGAGTGATAAATCTAGTTTCTAACCATGTAATCACGCGTTTTATGCCTCAAAGAAATGTCATGTGAAAGCAAGCAGCAATTAAGCAGAAGATAGGGCTTGATAATAAGCAGCCATTTCATTTTATTGGAGTCAGTGGAACGGAGGGGAATTTCCTCACGATTTTCTTAGGTCTTTATTAAGATTTCTGCCATGTTCCAAAAGAGTCGAGCTCCCCTGCAGATGGCTGGTCTTCAGGGAAGTTAGCAAAGGCAGGTTCACTCCAGAACCGTATGATCTCAGTTCTGTGATGGTGAAATCATCCCTTTTCAAACATCACAATCAATCCCACCGGGTTTGAAGTAATTAGCTGAGAAATCCAATTCTGCCTTTTTCATAACAATGGGAGCTGTTGCCTGTTGGCGTTGGTTGATGCTTAGGAAGATCCCTTGTGTTCCAGCCTCTTTTGTATTCCCGGGTCTTCTCTGCTCTGGTATCTGCCATGAAGAATACCCGGGGCCATTTGGGATCAACTGGTAGCAAGAAAGAGCATTTATCCCCATTATCAGGAACTGATTTTCCACCCACAGCTATTCAACATAAGTCTTCCTGGTTTCCCTTCTATTTCCATCTCATTCATTGATTTTGCAGCTTACTACCAAGAGAGAGACATGAAGTCATATAGTTAGTACATACTTAGTGCAGAACAGAAAAGTCTCCCCCAAAGCTGAGATGTCGATGATAAAGAGTATAATTAGGAAACTGAAAAATGTGTTCACTGTGTGTTTGATAAGAACTGCAAAAATGGAGGCGTTACTGTTGCCTTTCATTACCTAATGCTTTCACTTTAACAACGCTTTTAATATATTTAGCAAGTACGTAGTATTTACTGTATAATCTAGCAGTGACTTTGCCGAAAGGAGAAACGGTTTGTGCGGTGAGCTATCCTAAGAAGAATGTGCTAAACTGTATGTCGCTCCGGAGAACAGCGTCTGCTAAATGACTGAGACGTGAAATGTAAATGTCAGCTCCTTTGGGCTGGAGGGAGGACTCACCAAAGCCCAACTCTCCCTGTGCTCCTGTATAAACCTGTGAGGCAGATGAGAGGCAGAATGACTGTCAGCGAGGTATGTGTGTACAGTACACACCCCTGTACACAGTACACACCCGGTGTAGGGGAGTGTACAGCAGCCAGACCGGACTCCTTCCAAGCAACTCTCTCCTGTCCGTTTTTACCAGAGGAGTCTTCCACTGCCTGCCTGCCTGACTGCTGTCTGATAGAAACACAGCTCGTACTGTTCTGCTGCCATTATTCACCTGAAAGAGACAGACTGCTGACAGCCATGGAGAGCCAGGTAAGCTACTAGAAATCTGTGGTTCTCAATAGGTGGGTTGCAGCCCAAATTTGGGTTGTGGAAGGTTTAAAAATGGGTTGCATGTGTCAAATTTTTTATTTTAAGTAGAAATCTGGGTGTGTGGGCCTGATTATTATTTATAAGCAGAAATTGTGTATGAACTACGACGTTTACTGTAAATATAAATATAAATAAATATTGTCAATGAAGAAAAAAATGACATTGTCTATATCGGGTTGCGTATTTGACAACCTGGTTACATTTTGGTACAGACCCAAAAACCAGGTGAGAACTACTTTTGCAGAACTTTAAAGTTAAATGCCAAAAAGGAAATAGCAATAGGCCTGTGAAAAGAGTTCAGAATTTGGATTTTTTTACACTAGAAATGCTGTTGCTTAATTTGATCGTCCTGTTGCCTGGAGTGGTCCAGTCAGTGCCGGCTCTAGCCTTTTGGGGGCCCTAAGCAACATTTGATTTGGGGCCCCCTCAGCCCTAGCGGTTGGGAGCCCCCTAGCAGTCTGGGGCCCTAAGCAACCACTTATGTCGCTTATGCCTAGAATAGGCCCTGGGTCCACTGGTGAGCACATGCCACCGCAGCATGGGTTTGGTACCGCGATTTCAGCAGACCCGCTTCATTCTTATTCAGTAAAACAATGAAGACCCCAACATATGTCTTTAAATAAATAAGTACTGATCATGTTGTTGTGAGAATATGCGTGTTCATCAGGAAACACTAAGACGTAGTGTTTTATGGTGGAGGGTGGGAAGGGGGCGATGCTTTTAAAGCTTGTAATTTGCACGTAGAAACGCATCAACATATTTTTGTGTGAATATAATCTAATAAACACTTCACATTTTCTGTTACTGCAGGGTTGTTTTCCTCTAGTAAAAAACTGGCTCAAATTAAGATGGGGCATGTGTATAATATTCTCCACAACTTTCACGTGCGTCTCTACCTAGATGTCAAGTTCATCAAATCAACTCGTCACGTTGACAAGTTACAACAGGTATAAGCAATAAAGCAAAATTCTTACTTCTCACTCCCTTCAACAGAGCAGTTAAAATATCAAGATTGATAGCCAAAAGTGAATAATAATTAATAATAAAGTAAAAAAACAAGGGAGTCAAAATAATAAAATAGTAAAGTAGTTGCACACAAAATGGCATACAGTATCAACTCTAAATGTTAAATATTACAAATATAAGTGGACAGAGTTTTCCAGTTTAAATTTGTTAAAAAGAATAGCATTTGTATAGACATAAGTATGCGTTGAGTCATAAAAACCCCTGTCTTTCTGTCATTGCTGACTAAATGTGTCTACCATCTCCCCTGCACATGCCACACAGTTTCTTGCAGAAAAGCAGAGAAAGTGATTAGTGGATTACAAAGAGCTTACCATAACACATTGTCAGTATAGCACCAGAAGGCCTACAAAATGTTGTATATACTGTAGATTCTTCATCAACGCTCCCTTTAATGGATATTGACCAGACTCACCCCTGGTCTTCCATTTTAAAATATCATAGAATAAGTTAATTCTACTGGTCAAGTGTTAAAGTCTGAAGGGATGTGTGCACGCGCGGCATCTGCATGCGTGCATGCAAAAATACATTTGACGGTGCATACTACATGTTGTGTTCTGAGTAAAGGGGAGCAGGAATTGCCTTAAGAGAACATGTCCAAACTTGTGTGACGGTTAAAATAAATTATACCTGTTGACAGGTCCGATGAGCTAGTACCACCAAAGGAAACTGGTCTGCCGTTGGCTTATTTAACAGGAAAAATGAATGCTTACTTCGTTTCCAGGCAACTGTTCAACTTCATATAAGTATTGTACATTAAGGACAGGCAGTTTCCGATTGATGTGACTTTACACTACGAAACTTTTAAATTTGAAAATAACCTTATCTTAACCTATATCTTAACACAAACCATTTTATTTTAAATAAATCTTATGGCTTATGTCTTAACACAAAACCTCTAATTAAAAAAAAAATCTCACGGCCTATATTTTAACCCAAGCCTTTTTATTTCAAATAAATCTTTTGGCCTGTATCTTGAACTAGAGCTTTGTGGTGGAAATGACAGCCATGCCATGTTATTGTAGGAAAGGATACAGATCATGTAATAAAGCCAGAAGGAAAGTGAAAATCTGGTATTTTCATTTTGGTTCTCTGTCGTTTCTTTCATGCCCAGCGTGGAAGCATCTGGTAATGTTCAAACACTCCAAAGAAGACTGTCTTTGCAGACTTCATCTTATCAAGGCTGAGGCAGGAGTATTTTCTCTAAACGTTCATCTTCTGCACACTCTTTGCCTTGGGTGCTGAATTTCTCCTGAATAAGTGATACTAATCCTGAGTGTTATTGATCTCTCGTGATTTTTGTATTTACGGTTAGCGGTGTGAATTGTAGCTTCTCTTGCTTTATCGCCTCCTAAATCTCTATCCTCCTTAATGCTAAATAAACCCAGTGTATCCATCGCAGGCCCGGGCCGAGGAGTGTGAATTCCCCAGTCCTGGTGATGTGACTGAACACGGCTCTGTGGTGATGTGACTGAACACGGCTCTGTGGTGATGTGACTGAACACGACTCTGTGGTGATGTGAGCAGCAGTGCTGTGCCATATCAGTCGCTGTGGAAAGAGTGATGCGGAGTGTGTGAGTCAATCACCGCAACGCGCAGTTGGACACTCCTCAAGCTGTCGAAGGCTGTAGCAAAGGCAACCGTTCCCAGAGAAAGCAATGTTAGCTTGGTGAAAAAAGCCCACAGTTGAACCCGTTTTAAGATGGGAATAAAGTATCCATTGCCGCAAAGACGTTGAAGCTTGAGAGATAGCTACATATGGAAAGATTTGAAAGGAGGACATTCTGCACGCTCATAGTGAGCCAGAACAATGAACCTTTCAGCTGTGTTATGTTGATGATATGCTGGACCAGTCAACTCCATCTAACCCTAGCATTTAAGAAAGACTGTAACCCGCAGGTGATCTACCCAAAAGACGTGGGTCCTGATGTATATCCACTGTGATAACCAAGTCTGCCGCCAGAAATCCATAATGGGATCAGTCCCAATGCGCGGCCCTACCGTTCCCAAAGCCGACTGTGTTTTGACACGTCTTGGCAACGGAGTCAGTACTGTGGCGAGGACGGAATGCACACGGCCAGATCCGGACCCAGTAATCAGACCAAGGGCCATGAAAACATCTGTCTCGCCCCCCCCCCCAGCCCTGTCCAGTGTGGGACACAGAAGTGTGGCACAGCAGATGTCCCCCCCCCCTTCCTGCCCCTCTCCACTTGGTCCGGTGTCTGTTTTGTGGGAGGAGGATGTGAGGCAGTGCATCGGGGTGTTGGAGTGCTGATGAACTTTAGAGCGCACAGTGTAATAAATACACCAGTGTCTACTGTGCGCTCAGTCAGCCAGTCGTTAACCATATCCGAAATATCAGGGAAGGCGTCGGCTAGGCGTTCCCTTTTGACGTCTGAAAGTTGAGATAATAAATTGATACATTAGGATGTGGCGTTGATAAGTTGGAATGATGAAGGCATGAGTTGGGATGATGAGGGGATGTTACCCGTGTGTGTGTTTTTGTGTTTTTCCTCTCCTTCCTCTCCTTCCTAACAGGGGATGAATTGGGATGTTGAGTTTATATGACAGTTTGATAAATTAAGGTGACAAGCTGGTGATAAGTTAGGATGACAAGTTGATAGGTTAGGATGATGAGCTGAAAGGCCAGGATGATGAGGGGATAAGTTGGAACGATGAGTAAGGATAATGAGTTAATTAGTTCGGATGACATGGTGATGAGATAGGTTGATAAGTCAGGATAGTGATTTGCTAAACTGATGCTTAATAAAGAAATACGTTGAATAGTTGAGAGTTTCTAAGAAAATCCCCCAGAAGCTGCTGGAAGCAATTACAGGGCCATTCAAGCAGTAAAGAATGTAGTCGGCTGTCGCCACAGACCTACAAAAGAAGGATATTTTTTCAGAAAAGAAAAGCTTTGGCTATAGCGCTGTGCTATGGATCCAAACAGAAAACATTACCTGATTTTCCCATAAATTATTCTCTCTGTTATCTGGAAAAACAACTTACATTTCAATACACATTGAGTTGCTCTAAACAACAGATCGCTCCTCCCTAAAAATGACTAATTTGTCCTGGACATTTGATTCATACTGCACTTTGTCTGCAGGCTTGGTTGAGGGTGCCCAGACTGAGGGCTTTGCAGAGTGAATCATGTTAGCTAGTCATAGCCTGCCGTAACGTAAACAGGCTAATCCTGAAAAAAAAAGTATTCTTCTTTTATTTCTTTTAAACAAACGAATTTGCTTTAATTCAGACACCAGCTTTGTCATTGTATCTTAAGCGGCCGAAGCCGTTCAAAAGAATGGTAGAACACACCTCTAAGTCCTCTCCTACGTTCCCGATAAAATCCTTGACTGAGTCCGGATCACGGCTGTGGCCGGCTGGCGACGTGACAGAGGGAGCAATGGGAAGCTGGGTCCCATCTGACAGCAGAGGCCTGACAGGCAGGGAAGGGGCCAAGCAACATACTAGCCTGTACTAAGAAAGAAAAGCATAACTTCCAGGTCAGTACCTCCCTTTGGCCCTCACAACAAGGCTAACTGGATAGCATTCCAAAGGGTGTTCACACGCTGTCTCCGTCATGTTGTTCCCCAGCGTACTGCACAGGACCTCTGGCTGGAAACGCAGCCACTGCTTCTTAAATAACAAGCACAGTGTTTAGAACAGTCTAGTGGTTGTCTTCATTGTTTTTTTTTTTTTAATTTGTATTCCTTTTTTAACTTAGATGAATGACACTGTGCTGCGGAGCTTAACGCTAATGAATTATCTATTAGTTCATTGGATTCATTATCAGTGTGTGTCTCCGGGGCTTGGGGAGATGACCTTACTGATAGGGCAGCAGAGTAATTAAAATCTTGAACCTTGGTCAGGGTTACATATTCACAGCTGAGGCTAATATGCATTTCCAAAATAACTGTCTGTGGGTCAAGTAGAATAAGGTAGAATTAAACAGGAGAGATAATGGGTGGACGTTTCTCAGAGTTAAGAGTTTTCGCACAGTAAATGGAAGGCTGCCAGTTCAGTTGCCTGAGCAGAAACTGTGAAAATGTTATTTTGCCCTTGAGCAAAGCACTGACCCTGATTAGGGCGACTGGTGTCTTAGTGGTTACAGCATCTGAGCAATAACCAAAAAGGTTGCTAGATCGACTCCCTGAGGTAAACAAAAAGCGTATAATAACAATTGATCTGTCGTTTTGTCTCTGAACAAAGGAGTTACCTTGGCAACTCCCCGTACCTTTTCCAATACACAGGGGTTGGTTTAAACGCAGGAGCCAAATCTTCGTTGGACCTTGTGTGAAAACTGACAAATATCCCCTTTGCCTTTCCCTAATTGTTACTGTAAGTGGCTCTTCATAAGAGTGCCTGCTAAATGCGCGAAAGCTAAATGTAAGGTTCTCCCTGAATAATGCAGACTGTGTTGATTACAGCGTAGTGCACGCTGGATCCACCCCCCAGGGAAACGCTAAGTCTCCCGGGTGGCTGAGTAGATAAATAATCAACGAAGCCGTATAACAAGGCCGTGAAACATTCATTCCTGACAGATAATTGCTTTCACTTCCTATACATCTGCATTGTGCTACAGCCGACTAGCTAAAACTGAAGCCGTCGATGAAGACGTCATTCCTCCTCCTCCTTGATGTTTCTCCTCCTTGATGTTCCTCCTCCTCGATGTTTCTCCTTTGCGGGAGCACCGTTCCTGATCTCATGAGCGGATACTATTGTGCGGTCGTGGTCTATCCATTGTGCAGTCGTGGTCTATCCATTGGGCAGTCGTGGTCTATCCATTGTGCGGTCGTGGTCTATCCATTGTGCGGTTGTGGTCTATCCATTGTGCGGTCGTGGTCTATCCATTGTGCGGTCGTGGTCTATCCATTGTGCGGTTGTGGTCTATCCATTGTGCGGTCGTGGTCTATCCATTGTGCGGTCGTGGTCTATCCATTGTGCGGTCGTGGTCTATCCATTGTGCCGATCTAGTAAGGGGTGTGTGGATAGGATGCAGGGGAGGCAGCAGTGTCTCGGAGACAGACCCCAGGGCCGGTTCTAGGCATAACCAACCGCTCAGGGGCCCGCAAACTACTAGGGACCGCTAGAAGAGGGGGCCCCAAATAAAATTTTGCTAAGGGCCCCCGAAAGTCTAGAGCCGGCCCTGGCTGACCCCATCTGTCTGCAGCCCTGTCCTCGTCCCGAGGCTCATCACAATGGAGACCCCCAGGTCCCAGCCAACTCCCCCGTGCTCCCCCGTGCTCTCCCCTGCTCCCCCTGCTCCCAGTCTTTGTCTCCCTGCTTGCCAGCCTTTTTGTCGTATTGAGGGGTGGGGACAGTGGGGGTACAGGGCCAGGATCACAGGTCCAACCCTTAATGGAAGCAGCGTCCACAAAATAACCCAGTGGAAGTGACGCTTCCCCAGCCCGTTACACGCTCCTGTGAGCACACAGCTAGGGCTGAGGGAGGGAGGCTGGAAGGGAGGATGCAGGGGCACCACGGCAACTAGGTGGCTGTGTTTTGTTTGGAGGCAGTTTTGTCCATGTGGCGGTAACATGCAGTGTTTAATCGTCTAATGGGAGTTGCATCACTCCTTTCTGTTGGAAAGTGCGTCCCTGGACCAGAGCATGTGAGTAGAGCTTATTCCACTGTGAAGGCTGTGCATTGTTGATGGTTGTTATAGTCAGTCATTGTAGCTATTTAGTGTGAGACTGAACACGTATTTGAGTGGGCTAGCTTCTTGAGATTTCTGATGGAGACTCAAGAGCAATATACCTTGATTTTGTACAGATGCTGCACCTCAATTTGATCATCCTGTTGTTGAACGAAATATTTCTACACAGCATGAAAGGCTCAAAGTTTAAACTGGATTCTAAATTCTTCTTGAAAAAAGTTACCAACCTTTCAAATATGTTAATAAATATAATCCAGATAACAGTTTTAATTTTCTCTTATTCCAGGATAATTTTTCAGTTTTGTGAAACTGGCAAAAAAAAAAATTATAAAGAAATAGGTCATACACTTGATCTGTCTGTCTAATTTGAAGTTTTTTTTAATAATTGCTTTGGAACATCTTTTATTTAAATATAGTTCTTAATGTGTCACTTGAACAGTTCCAGATACCGTGTCAATTTGTGCGTGTCTTTTGTTTAAAAAAAGAATCGGTGTCATCTGTTTTGCTGTTATAACGTGCACCAGTTTCCATGTTCATTAACCAGATTGAAGCAAGAGCACTGACAGAAGTATTGTTGTTGGATAGATCCTTGAGCCCATCCTGTATTGACACAGCTGGCTTCTTTAGACACTTCAAAACAACAGGCCTCAGTGTTTTCTCTTCTTCATCCCTGATTTTGTTCCATTAGGAAGGTTTTTTTTCCCGACCGACAATTTATTCCAGTTGACGTGTCAAGCACCGCCAAGGAAATAGCCTCTGGCTGCTAATGGCCTTGTTTAGCATGGATGAATATTCATCTGTTTTGAGGAATTGTTTCATACTCTGGCAGTCATCAAAGCAAATGGTGAATTCTCAAATAAATACAACAATTACCATTAAATGCTAGTAAATATTTCAGTGTATTACGTGGTTTGTTTATAACTTAATTCACTGATGAATATTCAAATCCTTTAGCATTCAAGGCAGCATTATTGGCTGCTAGTCCAGCGTTAACGTCTTACTCCTCAGTCTCTGAAGTGGATTAACTGGGTGTTTTGAATCCTTAATGCTGATTGGTTGGAATCTGACATATGAGAGTGATAATCACAGGTATGACATCGCATACATTTTTAATAGCAGTACAGCAACTCAGGGGTTTGTGCTGTTTCGCCAATGTACCATGACTAAGTGCTTTGGTCATACACCACAACCCCTCATCCCTTATTGATTATTTATACCTTCGGGTATAAAAATCCCAAATGTAGCATACAATACATTGTTGATTAAAGTTTATTTAGATGTTTTAATGGTTAAAATCATCAGGCTTTGGTTTATTGTGTCTTTTCTCCGATCCTAAAGGCAGCTTTGTGCCTCTGCCTGGGTTTAGGATCAGGTTGGATTTCATGTGGGCGAGGTGGAGACAGTTGTTAAATCGGAGCCCAGACATGTTGGAGTGGCTCATAATGTAACAAAAAACATTTTCCATTCAGGAATATTTCAGCTCCAAATGGGTGTGATATTCCAACTGACCTTCTGCTGGGAATAACCAGTTGTTACCACTTAATGTCTTGTCCCCCAATAACCTGGACCGCTGAGGCAACAACACTATCAGCCGCAACATCTGTCGTAACGGCCTGTCTAGAAAGCTGGCCTGAAAATGTTTGCTGGCATGTGCTATAATATGTGCTATAATATGTGCTATTATATGGAGCGAGTTGAATATTTCTGTTAAGAAATGTGAGAATATCTGAAACCAGTTTGGCGCATGTACAGCACTTGAGTTGTCATCATGAGTCTCTTGTAGTTGATCTGTCTTGCCTTTTGAAACGATGGCTGTTAATACATGTCGTAGTAAAAGGTGCATTAGACAATTCACAAGCTTTTCTGGAAGATTCCAGAACCCAGAGAGCCCACCTAGAAGCCTGAGGCACCAACTTTGACACCTCGTCCGGGGGGAACCTTTCATTGGTAGCCCCTTCCGAGCCTCTCAACGTCAAGCCATCAGCTTATAAGTGTAACCAGAGTCGGTGGGGACAAGTAGACCCTTCAAACATCCAGTCATCGTGGGGACACCCTTTGTAAACAAATTGCATTGCTTTTTCAAAACACTCGACCAGTCCTCCCTGAAGGAGTGGAAAGGTTGGGAGAACAGAGGAGTGCACTGGAGGAGTGACAGGCAGCTCCGGGCCTGTGTGGGACACAAACAGGCTTTCATCTGTGAGAGAGGGAGCTGGAGGACTTGCCATGAAAAGATTAGTGCTGTTTGGCAAGATTCACGGCGAGCCAAGATTCACTGTGGCGCTGTTGTAAACCGCCATGGTAACCAAAGCCTGACACCCCCCACCCACACAGCCCCCCTCAGTGCAATGGCTGTTACTCGGGTACATTTAAAAAATAAAACTTCTCTACCTTTATTGTTTAGTACACATACACGACGAGTGTCTTCAACCCTGTGAATAGACGTAATTCATCTCCATTATCAGCGTACGAGCCGGCTCAGCTGTGCCCCCCTCCCCAAATCCACACACCCCCCCAAATCCATCTCATCCTATGCGTCCCCATCCCTGCGCAGGACCCCGCTGTACCCCTAATTACCAATCAGAGATGTCTCCTTGGCAGCAGGACTCAGCAGTCCCTGCCACCGGAGTTGATTGACAGCCTCCATCCAGAGAAGGGGTGGTTATTTACCTCCCAGAGTCTTCAGGGACCGAGTTAATGATCCCAGCCAACAACTCGTCACACAGAGGAGAAGCCTGAGAAGTCGTGCACACCCTGCCTCCCTATGAGGGGGGATTAGAGAACAGAGAGGGTGGGCCATGTGACTGTGTGTCTATGTGTGTTTTTGTCTGTGTGTGTGTGTGTGTTTGTCCGCGTGTGTGTGTATGCGTGTGTTTGTCCGCGTGTGTGCGTATGCGTGTGTTTGTCTGTTCATGTGTGTGTGTGTGTGTGTGTGTGTGGTACGGGTAGTTGGAAAAGCGGAGGAAGCAATAGAGACCATCCAGGGCTGTGAGAGACAGAGGTGGAAAGAGAGAGAGAGTGGGGGAAAGAGAGGGAGAAGCTCCTGAAGGAAAGTGGATTGTAGCTCTTTGCCTCTCTTCAAGGTGCTAGTCTCGTTGCTGTGTTCATCTGTCACCCAGGCTGTGTGGACAAGTGACTGGTAAGGGATAATCACATGAATCTCTCTGCATGTTTCCATGATGGACGTTTCTGAACTGCTTTTTGACTCACGGTTCACTGGTACCAGCTGATTATATTAAAAAAAGCTATGTGTGCTTGAAAGAGATGTATTTATTAATGCGTTTATGGACAATACCGATAATGTAATTAAAATAATACCAAACGAGATACAGTACCAGTCAAAAGTGTGGACACACTTAACTATTCACTTGAACTGTATGTCCTTTAATTATATCTGTAGGCATGGTGGTAGTTTAAGTCCTCCATTGGTTTGCATATCATCTACAGCGTATTTAAAATGACCTCATCTACTTAGACAATATTATGCAATGTGTGCTGATATTAACTGAAAATTGAACAACAACAAATACTTTTAGTCTGTGCTTTTCAGTTACTTCACTGTGCGAAATGAACCGGTAATGTAGGGAAATGTAGGGAAATGTAGCTGGACTATAAGTCCAAAATCATAAGTTTGGCTGCAGCCTCTCTCTCTTTTTTTTGTGCGAAACAATAATTAAATGATGACTTGTTCTTCTGAGTTTTGTTTGGGCTACCTATCTATATGTTCAATACATTGGACATAACATGAGGGGAAAGTGTCAGTCAAGAAACTGGAGGTCAATATTCATTGGCAGTGACACTGTATGCACACAGTAAACCACTGCTGTCCAACACAATACATGGGGCTGGAGATATTAAACTGAGCTGGGACAGTTAGATACAGTGTTGTTCTGTGGCTTCCCCCTGAGACACTGATATGCCAGTATATATTAGGATGAAAAGGGACCAATGGCAGCTTTAATATTTACTGTAGGCCATCAATGTCATCCTGGAGTAGATATCCAGGACAGAAGTGTGTGCTCACGTAAACTTCTCATCATCTAAGCTTCTGTTTAGATGAGTTGGCAAAATATGCTATGTACAAAATAGACCACAGTGGTTTTGTACCGAATTTTAAACCCCGGAATTTCATTGCGGTAGCCGTAGTTGCTCGAGTGAGATTGCTCCCTGAAACAGTGTTATTCATTGCTTAACCCAAGGAAAACTGGATAACATTTTCAGAGCTGTATGAAGTGAAAAAGAAAGAACGCATGAACATTGTCACGGCAGAGGTTCTGCTCTGAGTAATTACTCATCTGAATGAATTACTGCCAAGGCTCCGTAGCCCAGCATGCTTTGCTGCAGCCCTAACACAATAAATAAACATAGGGTTTAATGAAATATATCAAAAGTCATACTTAACAATGCTTCCCAATGGCCCCCTCTTCCTCAGACAGTGCCCTATCAGCCCTGGTTAAAGATTGTCCACTACACCAGGTTTAGGCCATGGTGATCCCATGATCCCATTCGGTCGATAAAAAGTACTCCCAGGTAGTGGAACATTTACTGAGCTAAAGTACCTCAGCCTTTAGATATGGATGGACGCCAGGATTCTGTCTGGATCCTGTCTTTTTAGGGTGTGATGGCTTCAACGGGCAGCTGCCAAACTTGTCTAGTAGCTGCAGATGTTTGGAGGGGCAGCATTTCCCCACATGACTGCAGAGGCTGCTGGGAAACTGGTTCCAACCAACTGAGAAGATTTTCAATGCTCTCCCAGTCAACTGTTTCCATCACAAAACACATTCCTCCGTGTTTCCGCGTCCAGTAGACGTCTTTCACATGGCAGGATGGAATGGGGAGTTGTTTTCGGCGAGATACTGACACTGTGCTGGTGAAGTCTGTTGAAAATTCAAATCAAACAGCGTTTTGCTTCGCCGGCTGAGATCACACTTCCATTGAGAATGATGACAGGATGTTTCTGTCCATGAACACAAAGTTGCTACGCAGAAGGTAATGTGTCAGAGCAGCGACAACATGATCCTGACAACTTCTATCTGTTTTGCCGTGGAAGACTTCAATCCGCCGTGTGTGTATTTATGCGCCGTTAGGTCAGTGGTCTTGTTCTGTGGAGATGCAATGCATGCTGGGTGACATCATTGATTGTTTTGCTTGGCTTCGGTCTCTGGGCTGTCTTCGGTTTCCCTGGGATTACGATGAGACCCGTCACTTCACATTGCAATGTAACAGATGTGTTTTTCATCAACTGGATCAACACTGGATGATTGTGGCATATAAAAATAATTGTGGTATACTGGAAGTTGTTATTGTATACCTGTTGTGGTTTTATACTTCAATGGCAAGTCATTTAACCCATCTAAAGTATAACGTATGGTTATTGGCTTATAAACATTCCCTAGTAATACCACATGTCATTCGGACACAGGGTTTAAACAGAGCATTATAGCAAAGCTTCCCAGCTCTCAGTCCCAGAACAGACACACCCACCCTCCCGGTGGTCCCTCCCCCTCCGTCCGATTGGTCGGCTGCACAATTTGCAGCCCACAGCAGCTAGATACGGTCCTGTGTTGGATTACAGGGTAAGGGCGGACAGTCCTGCTGCCTTCTCTTAATAGGCCGAGGGAACGGAATTAGAGCCAACCGTGCTGCAGGAGTTACAGACAGAAGAGTCCTTGTTAGCTGGTTTGCAGTGGATTGGCTTATTACAGTTTACCAGACTGGTCAACTGTGAGGTCCCTCATACTTTCACCCCTGTTTGTAGATTATGGGACTTTAACCATGTGGCAGGTAAGATGTAACTACTTTGACTTCATCATTTTTTAAATATTTTTTCTGTTAAACAGGTTCTTTTCTTTCTTTTCAGAAAGGGTTGACATTTATGTTTTTGTGTAATGAAAACGCTTAGTGTGTTTACGCAGCTACACGTTGTCTCAGAACAAGTTTCTAAGCCTTGAGGGCAGAGCACAGTCCTAAAGCGCATGTCAGAGTGCTGCGCTTTACCCAGAAATGCCCTTATGTTTGTCAACAGATGACTGATCAAAGTGGCCTCTCCTACAGTACAATGAAAGGCAGTGTTGGAGGGGCAGTGTGAAATGACAGAGTGCTACAACACGACAACAGGTGTGATCTTGAGCAATGGGTTGTCTGTGATCGGCATTCCTTAGATGTTAGCTCATTGAACTGTCAGTGTTGTGATTGTGTGCTGGTGCGTTGAGTCACCAGGGTTTAAACCTTAGTCATCATGAAAATATCCTCCATGAAAAGTCGTGTTTATTTTTCATTTTTTAATCAAACATGCCATTTGTAGTCTGGTACCAGTCTGTCTGTCTAACATTCCACTCCCTACACACAGTAAACTGCAGGACTGGAATGCCTGTTAGACTGACTGGGGCTGCATGTAGAATGTGACCATTTCACAATATTTTCTCGTCAAGAAGTGATGCTGCTCTTAAAAAAAAAAAGTGTGTTAATGAACCGGAGGTGCTTGTTCCAAATTGGCATTACCAGCGGAATGAAAAAGACGCTGTCATGGCGAAACCCTGTGTCCCGATGTCAAACTAAACATCATTTAATACGCAGATATGATAACACCAAGTGGAAGATAAAAGTGTAACAATCTTGCTTACATACAGCCCTGAGCCATTAGGCCCATGTGCGATATTGTGACAAAAGCTTGTCTGTAGTTTTCCAACAGGGCTTGTCTGCGGCCAAGTTTTACACAGTTCCTTATGACTTCTTTTTTTTTCAATTCATAAAAACTGAGATTTCACTGTTGAGGCTTGTTCCCTAGGGTGTTCCCTGTTAATCAGTAACTAACAGTTTTCCAGGAGAGCAGAGAAATACCCGACTTCCTCAGCAGTCACTCGTCAGATCACTGCTAAACACACACACGCATCACCATGGAAACCTTGTGCAGTGGGAGCCGAAGGTGTTAGCGTAGAAATCGCTGAGGTTTAGGCTGTGGAATGCAACCTAGGTGTTGTCAGCCAGGAGAGGTTCAGCTCTGGCTGGTGAGTGGTGATTTGGATGTGCTTGTTTGGGAGGCTGCACTGGTAGTCAGCTCGTCCACATTCTCAGGCATCGTCAGTGTCGTGCAGTTCGTGTGCCGGCCACGAGGTGTCCCTCTTTAACCTGTTTAGCGTTGAACTGATTTGGCCGTCCACGCACGTGCGGTGATCTGAAACGCCAGTGCCGCGATGCAAACAGTTCACGACAGACCTTCATTGAAAACATTATTTAAAGTTTGCTCATCGGTTTATCCGTGATGTCAATGATTTGTAATGAACCTCGAATATGAATAAACCCTATGTTTATCTAGTGAGTTCTTGGTGTTCTGGGATCGGGGGAGGCACTTGGAAAGACGACATTTTAATCAGATGATGGAAAACTGAGATTACTGTGCAATCCAACTGCGACCAATTCTGTTATCGTGAAATCTTTGCTGGGCTCTGTTGGGAAAGCAGGGGGGATTCAGGGAAAGAAATTGTGGTTATGGAAGGAAAACACCATTTTCCCGCTGATGCCACCTGCCAAGCCACAGAAAGGAAACAGGAGAGTTCGGCAGATCTGATTACCGACCAGGATGACCTACATCCAGACTGGCCCTGCCCACAGCAGGTTCTGCTACAGAGCCTCTTTTCTAAAGCTGCTGGACTGGTTGGCTGTGCGCGGGCAAACTGGCCACGTACCAGTCCAATGGTGGGCTCCTTTTCCAGTCTCTTATCTGTTTTTAAATCAGCGCTGGACTCTCTTTCTCTCAGCTGCATACACAAGCTTCTTCGCAGTGTCTTTCCTTTAGCTGGTTCCATTTCCCCCACTGTGTTATCAGATGTTAAGGTCTGACTGTTGGTTATTGTCCCTTGTCACAGAATCGTCACTATTCCATCACAGGAGTACATCAACACTGGACAACTCAAAGTTTTCATATTATATTTTACTGTTGAAGTTGACACTGTAAAAACAAAAAAATACCAGTTAGTTGTTGGTTGAGAATAAGATATTCATTCCCATGACCTTGTAATCGGCAGGTTTGCATAGGCTGGAATTTCCCCTTTCTGTGGTGACATCACCATGCAATAAATTTGTTATAGACCAATAAGGAAAATGTTCCAAACCTCTCTGCCAATAAAATCCAGTTTCAGCTGCCCCTCCTACTCAGAACACGCCCAGGCAGTCCCAGTAAAGTCCTTGCTGTTTGTTTTTCCCCAAAATATGTTAATTGACAGAAATGAAGTTACAGTGAAGTACTTACAACAGAAATGCTTGGATATTGACATAAAAGTGGACACATCGTGATTATTGTCTTAGGCAGCAGGGGACTGCAGCAAGGTGCTTCCTGGTCGTGGCTGTAATAAATACATGGCATTAGTAAACACCCATCCTTTGTTGAATGTGGGTCAGAACACGGCCCCTGCAGATAATCACAGTGATGTGAACGGGTGCAGATTTGGGAGATTAGAGGTTCTGTATAATCATCTGGCTCACACCACAGCTGTAAATCACATTAGGCAGACAGAGTGGTTGGTCGGGACGCTCTCCACTGAGCCGGTCGCTTTAGGGTGCAGCGACAGGCCACACGCTGGTCACGGACACGCTGCAGAGACAGGATTACAGATAACCACGTTAGGCGTCTGCCGCGGGGAACGGGGTAAAAAGACCAAGTTCACTCTCCGTCTCATTACCAATACATGGATTCCGGCCATCATTAGGGATGATAAAAGAGCGTGGCAGAGCTGATTAAAAAGTGTCCCCAAACCGGAGGGAAAACAAATCCGCCACACGAGTGAGAATGACAGCGGGCACCGTGTGAAAACGTAACGCAGCACGTCCGAGAACGAGTCCTACTCTATAAAGCATTTCATTTGGTTATTCGGCCTGATATCTGTTTCTGGAACCCTTTTGTTTGCTGGGTTCACATTCCAGAAACCCCCCAACCTCCCCACCCATACCCCCACCTCCTGGACCCGGGGGATGAATCATTTACACCTCCTTCCGTGATTAAGAGCATTTATCAGCTTTTCTGTACTTAATCTGGTCCTGCTGCCACTAGCTTTTTGGGGATTTAACAACCTCCATAACTAAGGCTCCGTGGGGCGATCTGTTGGCTTTTATAGAGTGTTTTCTCTCTCGGGCCATGCTGACACACGCTCCTATTGGCTATTGATTGCGGTTCCGGTGCTAACTAATGAGTGGACCTCTGAACCCTTGTCTGCTTGCGGTGCCTGCCTCAGTTCTATTGCAGAGGTCACATTTCACTTCACACAGGCCTTTTTCCATAGCCGGCAGCAGTGTGCAGACAGGGCGGATAGGGCAGACAGCCAACTGATCATTCGCTTCAAGCCATGCATTATTGATCCATCTTTAGTCGATGGTTAATTGATCCATCTTTTGGCAATGACTGGAATAATGACTGAGGATGAAGTATGCAAACATGTTGCATATGTGTGGCCAATGAGTCTATGTAGCTGTTTGTACATTGTGTCACCTATGACTATATACGCTACTGCACAGTATATAAGGCCGCTTTAGGGTCATTCAAAAAATTTACCTGAACATTTTCTATAAAGGGTTGTAAAAAGGGTTACGTGGCAGTTTGACAAACCCTTAAAAGATCCTCCAGGAACCCTTCTCCTTTTCCTGTAGAACACAGCTAGAGGCAGCACAGGATGTCAGCCAGAAGAACACCGTTCTCATTCCTCTGCCATCTGCAGCGTCTCCCGTATCCCTCGCTGAAAGGTCTGCTGTGCGTTGTTAACCGAGGCATTTCCGTCACGGCCACAATATGGTTCTGTCTGTCGTGGTGAGGGATTCTGTCGGGATGCCATTTTGAATGATAGGTGACTTCAAACGTAACACAGTGGGTGTGTGGTTTGGACTGGCAGGCACGTGGGGAGCAGATGGTTCAGGAAGCCCCCTCTGTCTTGAAAGTTATCCATGCCTGCTTCAGAGAGAACGAGTGGACCAGATGAACACGTGGCTTACCAGGAACACGCAGGGGTGTTTCATGTGTGGTGGGAAGGCACAGTTTTACCGGTGTTATTGATCTTGAGAGGGTTGGAACAATGGAATGTTTCACATTTCATGATTAAATAACGCTTTTTCTGGAACTGTGCCAGTTCACAGACGAGAGACACATTTTAGGAGACACGGACAGTGTGGCCAGGAAGAGGGAGAGACTACAGATTGTGATGTAATCTGTGTGTTCCAGGTCAGCTTGTTGTTTAGGAACACATGAAATCCGACATTCACGTCTGTCCTCCCTGTGGTCAAGATGAATCCCACTGCCAGAATGGCTCCAATTCATCCGCTGTGCGTGCGTGTGTGTGTGCGCGTGTGTGTGCGCGTGTGTGTGCGCGCGTGTGTGTGCGCGTGTGTGTCCGTGCGTGTGTGTGTGCATGTTGTGTGTGTGTGCGCGTTTGTGCGCGTGTGTGTGTGTCCGTGCGTGTGTGTGCGTGTGTGCGCGTGTGTGTGTGTCCGTGCGTGTGTGTGCGCGTGTGTGTGTGTGTGTGCGCGCGCGTGTGTGTGTGTTTTTCGTGCCGGCGTTCCTGCGTGTAGCTGGCCTTTCTGTCTGTTAATCCGTGGTGACAGCGGAGTGGGGGAACGTTCCACCACACAGGGCAGCATTGTGCCACTGTGGAGGCAGCGGGGACGGTCACAGAGGAAACCCATCCTGACGCTCTCCTCTGCCCCTGTTCTCCGGATCACAGCTCAGCAGGCGCAGGACGTTGACCCGCCTGTCCGGTCCTGTGAGGGTTGGGGCAACCCTGACCAGGCCTACTGGAGCTACACCGACCAGGCGTACTGGAAAGCCCTGTCTGTGCTTGTGTCCGGCCTCCTCTCTCTCTCTACTCTCTCTCTCTCTACTCTCTCTCTCTACTCTCTCTCTCTACTCTCTCTCTCTACTCTCTCTCTCTCTACTCTCTCTCTCTCTACTCTCTCTCTACTCTCTCTCTCTCTACTCTCGCTCTCTACTCTCTCTCTCTCTACTCTCGCTCTCTTTCTGTTTTTTATCTGTCCTCTCTGTTTCTCTCTCTGTCTCCCTCTCTCTCTCTCTCCCTGTCTGTGCTTCCAGTTAGAGTGTGCTGGCTGGCTTTCATGCTGTAGGTGGAGCTGGTTTTCCTGGAATTGTAGGGCAGCTCTTCCTGTTGTTCATGCAGCTTGCTACCCCCTTACCCTTCATCTGCAGGTTCCTGGTCAGTGACAGCCACCGCAGGATTACAGCCCTATGAGGACTCGCGTCGTCTCTCCCGGCCGTCACTGGACGCAGCCTACGCCTGTCTCCGCGGTGGCTTCTTCGTTGTCGCTTAACATACTTTTATGATTCGGGTTAGAAGTTACCCCGCAACCGAAATGTCTCTGCAGACCAAAGCGGGGCGAAATCCATCGGTGGGTAAAGTGAACTGCGTATGAATGGGAAAGCTTTCGGGGGGGGGGGTTAGTGCTGTGTAGTCACTGTGAGGCACTTTGCTCTGGCTCCCTGCCACAACCTAACTCCACCGGGCTTTGGTAGTGGTTTGTGCTGTGATATCAAGGCTGGGACACGTTGCTTTTGTGTACAGTATTTGCATTCTTCACGCAAGCCTCTCAGATTTACTTTTTGAAGCGTATTTCTGAACTGCTACGAGGCTTTGATGATTAGAGACTGCTTCATTTACTGTGGCTTTGTGGGCAAACAGGGCAACATCTTGTTTACATTGGCATGATACAGTTGTGTAGTAATTTGCTCGGTAGAAAAATAGAAAAATTATTCTGTTGTATGTGTCAGGTAAGTCAGCAGTTGGTTCCTGAAATACCTGCCAAGCACGTCAGCATCCAGAAGACAGGGACTGAGAGTCATTTTACCAGCCACTCCTTCAACAGCAACCATTCATACCATAGATATGAGAACTTTAGTCTCAGTAATAACTGTTGCAATTTTTTTAATTAATATGCCACAATTCTGAAAATTTTCAGTGTTATCTAAATATTTGATAACCTGCCCGCTATGAGCTGCAAATAATTGCGTATGTACAATAGCATTTCAAAAGGAAGATTGGAGATGTCTCTTGATTCTTCAAAATTAAGACTCAATTTGATTGGACAAATTATTATCCGAGGAAACAATATTTATATTTTAGCATATTTTACGGCAAATGTTATACAGTAGCCTTTACAGCCAGCTATATTCAGTGGTGGGACGATCTTTGTTGTTATATTTTAATAATAATCATTATTACAATCTGTTGCACCGCAAATTGACCACATCTAGGCAACATATTTATTATTTGAAATTAACATTAATCATAATGATTGTCTTCATATTGTCTTCATAGGAATACTAAGGAACAGATTTCCTAAATATTTTTTTGCTGAATTCCTGGTGGTTTTACAGTCTATTTAACCACAAACGTTCATGCAAAATATAGAAAGAAATATATGGGGGGCCAAAAAAGATCCACGCCTGTTGTTGACGCCTGGTATATAATATACATTGTGAGAAACTAATTCTATACAGAATTTATACTCTGAAATATGACTCCTGAACAGTGGAAAAACTCCACCTCCAGCTCACTATGCCATTTAAGCTTGTCTCATCCACTTGGATGACAGCGAGAGAACCCCTTTGTTGCATACAAACACAAAATGTTCAGACACCTGCGTTAAACTCCGTGACCGCACAAACCGAAAACAGTATCACAACAAAGCCCCCCGCGGACACATTCAAACCCTCCGCGTCGCCGACACGGCGGACAATCATTTGTTGTCCGTCACAGTAATGCAGTTGAGGGCCTCTGGACGTGAATGGACCAGGAGGGGGGAACCGGGCCAGGCCCGTCACTCCATCGGCCAGGGAGGGACTGCTGTGTCCTCGCGACTTCAAAGGCCGCGCTGGGCCCGGGCCGGCCTGGTAATGAGCTTTCGCCTTCTTTCACACGTAATGAGCAGTGGTGGGGAGGCACACAGAGGGAGGCGCGGGGGTGTGGGGAAGGGACACAGTGAGTTCGTTCATAGCTGCGGTGTCTGACTGGTGTGGGACAAAGGCTCCGTGTCCATCAGGGCAGTCACAGTCCGGAGCCCCCTGCTGAACCGACAGGGCTGAGGTCTTCTGCTCCGCTGAGCCGGCTGGCCTGGCTGGCCCTCACCTCCCTGGGCTAGTTGTCCCCGACGAAGCCTAGCAGAAATGGCCACGATGGTCCACTTGTGGAAAAATTACCCAAATTTGTGTTTACTGAGTTAATTGATTGAAACAACTTAATGCTCTGACATTAAATATGCAGCTTGTTTTGTTTGTTTGTTTTCCCCCCGATTTTGTTTTTCTGGCTGTTACATCACATGGGACAGATGGGCCTCCCTATAAAAGATAGATGAATTACTTTCGGGGGAAATCCGGATCAACATTCTTGAATTCTTGAATGTTTAATATAATTTATCTTTAATTTCTATGGAGCTTTCACTTTCTCTGCAGGGGTCAGAGTAAAACCAAACTCAATATGAAGTCTTAATTTCTCAAGTACGTTTTTAATTTAAGACATCTGATAAAGATTCCGAACATGTGTTACCCAATACCTGCTATTACTCCTCTAAAGCACCAAGTAATCTCTGGCTTTCTTTAGATTAGGAATGTGGCATGACCAGACATTAATTTATGCTCTAGGAAAGTTGACAACCCCCTACGGCTTATTCCTTTCAAACCATTTGCTTCTCCATCTCTCTCTTTTTCTTTTCACTCCATCTCTCTCCCTCTGTCTTTCTCTGTTTTTCCAAATTGCCTAATGACGAACTCCATCTCGTCCCTGCAGATAGCTGATCAGCTTCCCTGGATTTCGCTGACAACATTGCTTTGTTGTGCGTGAAAATGGAAACATTGGAGTCGGAGCTGACCTGTCCAATCTGTCTGGAGCTTTTCGAGGACCCGCTGCTCTTGCCCTGCGCCCACAGCCTGTGCTTCAACTGCGCCCACCGCATCCTGGTCTCACACTGCACCCCCAACGAGCCCGTGCGTTCAATCGGCGCCTTCCAGTGTCCAACCTGTCGCTATGTCATCACCCTCAGCCACCGAGGTCTAGAGGGACTGAAGCGCAACGTCACCCTGCAGAACATCATCGACCGTTTCCAGAAGGCCTCCGTGAGCGGGCCCAACTCCCCCAGCGAGACCCGCCGCGAGCGCGCCACCGCCCCGGACAACGAGGTCATGACCTCCCGCGGCGAGCGGGTGCAGTGCCAGTTCTGCGAGCAGGACCCGCCCCAGGACGCCGTCAAGACCTGCGTCACCTGCGAGGTGTCCTACTGCGACGAGTGCCTGAAGGCCACGCACCCCAACAAGAAGCCCTTCACGGGCCACCGTCTCATCGAGCCCCTGCCGGACTGCCACCTCCGAGGACTCATGTGCCTGGAGCACGAGGACGAGAAGGTGAACATGTACTGTGTCACGGACGAACAGTTGATCTGTGCCCTGTGCAAACTGGTCGGTCGGCACCGAGACCACCAAGTAGCGGCGCTCAGCGACCGCTACGAGAAACTGAAGGTAAGGGACGGCCTTCCGTGGGTCTGTGCACGTCTTCGGGAGTTGGTTATTTCTGAGTCTGGGGAGGGCTGAGGAGGGTAAGGATTGGCTGGGAAATGCTCACTGTGTACAATAACTTGTGTCAAGTGAGTAGGACACATGGGCCGATAAAATATCATGGTTTATTAGAATCCAGTTTGAATTTTGTTGAGTATGTTAGATGAGCAAATCTGTGGGCCTGACACAAATATTGATCAGATTCAATGTTTGACGTTCTCTTTTTGTTTTATGGCGATTACCCCCCACACGTTTTCCAGAGATCACAGTTTATTTTGTCATGCCTTGCTATATCATCTGCCTTTAAAAGATACTAAAATTATATGATTGCCATACAGTGTGTCGTTTTCAGTATGTAGAATATTTCATGTGACCACGCTGAGCTACAATTAGTGGAGGCAGTTTTACTATTTGTAACTTTTAAATATCCTTCTACTAAAATAAGTTTCTCAGATATACACGTCATTAAATAGGAAATCACAGTTGATGGAAACAGTTAAATAGAACAGTGTAATCAGAGAGCCCAGTGGATTAGTTTAGTATTACGTATATTTGTCTGGGCTTTTGACGGTTCAAAGTAAGCTAGCAGCATTAATGGAACGGCAAATGGAATTCCCCATTAAGTCAGATTTCTCAATAATTCTTACATTGCATTAAACTCATGTGATGTTAACATTTAATATTTCAAAGAGTTTTCCGAGAGAACAAGGACTGAGCAAAATCCATGACACTCTTTTTAGGGGCTTAAATGTAACATTTGCAATGTAAAACAAATAAAAAAGGGAACAAATAAAAAAAAGGTTGCTTCCTGGGTTTCAGTTTAAGTAGAAGTCACCAGTTTCCCTCCATGGGTCTGTTTCAGTAAGGCGTGATGAAACAGAGATGCTGTTAGCGGGAACACCCCAGAAAGTTAGCGGGAACACCCCAGAAAGGTGGCGGGAACACCCCAGAAAGGTGGCCATGCATTCCTTCCACTTTAGACATGAATGAGCTTCTGTCAAAGCAGTGAGATTCGGGCATTATGGGTCAGTTGTTGTGCACACATACACCGTGGGACTCGATTGTGGCTCCAAAACCATCACGGGAGCGATTAATGCTCTATTACAAGGCAGAACCATGCAACTGTGTATTGTAGTCAGGCTTTTCACATGGAAATTCACCCTCACATTTGACCAGTTTAATCTAGACACACAAAAGGGAGGGCCGTTTGGAGAACTGTTGCCCAGCAGGAAAAGTATAATTTAGGCAAAGTTATTTTAATATTAACTATCCACATTTTTTATTTTAACTTTTCAAAACAATCTTTTGTCTTTTACGTAAAATACAGTACCCATGGCCTGTCTATTACGATCATAGTTGATTGATGGCGTGCTGGTTTTCCATTTAAATAATGGCATTTGGGCAGTGTTTAGTAAATGTATTACGAATGTGTAAGTTGTCGTAGAGCACCTGAATGTTTTTTAAATGTCAAGCTGAACAGTGTTGTAGGGGCCATGTGGCTTTGAATGACCACATGATGTTTCACAGATACACTGCTTGACCTGGGCACTGGCACCTCACACTGTTCACTGTTTGAGCTCCTGTTCCCCTGAACAAACATCAGCTCAAAATTATTGCGGACCTCCTGAAATTGAATAGAAACTGCACCGGCACTTATTTTAGTCCAGTTTGAGCACTTTATACTGTATATTTAATATGAATACATATTTATGTATGTATATACAGAATTTACATATTATATATATATATATATATATATACAGAATTTACATAATATATATATATATATATATATATATATACACAGTATACTTTGTATACTTTATATACATACTTTATATACATATGAAGGTATTTTGATAAACATGATACCAACAGATTTTCATAAAAACAAAGAGAATGCCAACAACAAATGCCAAGCTTGGCTCCCAGTGAAACTGAGATGCGCTAATCTTAGATTGCAGCACTCTGGCGATGGAGGTCAGGCCCACGGCGTTAACTCGTCTCTCCTCTGTTTGATCATGCTGTCATTGTGCAGAGAGCTCCAGGCCGCTATCTCAGGGAGAGGAGCGAACAGGAGGATGTCGACCAGATGCTTTCCACGGTATCTACAGCACAACTCCTCATTCAGGGACAGGTCTACTAAGAGTTTACGGCTGTTCTTTTCATTGGGGAATGAAACCGTTGTATATCGATGCATGTAGAGAAATATCCACACATTCTCATCCACAGCAACGACCTAGGAGCGACTATGCATATTTTTTTCTTGTCGGCTCAGGATTCGATCCAGCAACCTTTCAGTTGCCGGTCAGATGCTCCAACCACAAAGCTATCTACTGCCCCTAAAGGGACTGAGTAATTTTTACACACTGACAGTAAATATTACTAGGAGAAAATAGATTGTATACTAATGTATAACACACATGATGTGGGTTTAAAACCTGCATAATACATTGTTGCTTTTATTCTCCTCTGAAAATAGCAGGCGCATATTTTGCACAGGTGCAAATGCTCGGTAAACCTGACCGCTAGAATATGGTCCACGTTTTCATATGGGTGGCTTTGCGGTCTCTATATGCGAAATCTTCATAGTTTATGTAATAGATAATGACATATCTCTACACACTCTGTATGCAGATATGCAATCTGGAACATGGCGTCCCTTTTCTGTGCCATCAGACTGTTACGTAATCCCTGGGGGAGAACAGTATGACAATATAAAATATAGTGTATGTGACACGGTGAAGTCGTCCATTTGGAAGAACTGCATATAAGTTCCACACTGGATACAATATTAAGATACAATATTAACATGATGTATCGTATCATATCCACTACAAGGTAACCTTGATCTGATTACAATGAATGTGCCAGACGTCAACTTCAGAGACAAATAAATAGGTAACACTTTTGCCTCAGACATCATGTGGTTTTGTTCAGAAACGTCAAATAAAGTGTCACCGGTGACTATGGTTATCGTAGGCATGACAGTTGTAATGTCAGAGCCAATCAGCAAAGCCACGACTGATTCTTTCTGTTCACAATCCAGATTCAAATTCCCTCGTGTGTGAATCATTGCTGTTGACTGTTTGAATTGACCCTGTTTATTCTTTCCACAATATTGTCAGACTGTTTCCCTGACTCGATCTGTAGTGCCGGAATGACATGAATGACCTTTATTTTTGGATTTAATCTCCTGTGAGACTTCATTTTGGAACCGTTCCCTTTCAATCTCTACCAGTCTGTCACATTCAGCTATTGACTAGATTTTTAGAGCCTCCTACATAAATGGGTCTCCGCTCTTAACCCTTTGATGTTAAACTTATAAAATATTCAGCCGTGAAAGCACAAAATAACCATATCTAAATAAATAATCTTAAGAGAAACTACCATAAAAGACTACAATATTTTATGACACGGAGAAACAGCCATATGCCTCTGAGTGTAAAATAAGGGGGGGTTGCACTTAGAATGCCTCAAAACTCAGTTTTCATTCTCAAGTCTTGATGAGTTAGACTACAGTATGTGATGTTCCTCTCAGCCAAACCCTGTCATTGCCCTGTTGGGTTACAGAGCCAGGGGGCACATCCACCGCAACACTGTCTTACAAAAAGGAGAAAAACAAATGAAAGATGCGCTATAAACCCAAATAAGATAGCATAATTCAAAAATAATTGAGGTTATCACTTGTCTTAATATTTTTATGTTTAGAAAATTAAAAGACAGAAGTTGGCAGAACTTACAGGTTTAGGGCTAGCTTAACATATATGTATCTTTTCATTTTATACTACTTCAGTTATTGAGAAAAAAAATACACAAATATCATCAAACAGATGAGTGGTTAAAATAATAATGTAATATACTAAGCCACACCTCAAATATAATTTCCCAATATGCATTGCCCTTTCAAATTAACTCTAGAGTTACCACCCATGACTGCATTTGTTAATGACAGAGACATGGTTATTGAAATGAGTTAGAAGACAAATGTTGAAAAATGTTGAACTTATTCACAAACTTCACTGATTTCCAAAATATCACAGTGTGTTTTGGGATTTTTGGAAAACCTGGGATCTCTCCATGCGAAGTACTGCCCTGTAAAGGGATGGGTAATTCTTATTAGAATTCAGGTTTAGATGAAATTGTTATTTTATTGGAGCAATTACTTCGGTATCGGGTGGCAAAAAAACAATTAACTAAATTATTCTTTTACTTTAGAAAAAATATGCTTGATCTTTTTGTAAATAAATTGAATGAATCAGTCAACCCACATGTGAAAAAGGATAATTTAAAAAATTACTAATTATCAACATGAAGTAGAGCATTTTGAGAAAATCATCATTCTAAACGTTTTTTAAAAAATGTGAAAAAGTCAGTGTCTTATAAATGTTTCAAGTAATTGTAACATTTCATGACCTTTGAGTTAAACTGACAAAAATTTTAATGTGTAAAATACAATTTTTAATGTGTAAAATTTTAATGTGTAAAATATCTGTTTATGATACTGGTTTAAAATTAATTACCTTCCATCCAAACTGCTGAACATATACTGTACAAATGAGAGGAGGGAACTTCATTGACTCTTTTTCAAGAAAATGTTTCTCTACTAAAATGATTCATAATACACATCTGAGCCTTAGCAATGGTACTTTGAGAAATGCTATTCATGTTTAGACAGTTCCCTGTGATGGATTTCTATTTTCCGAAAGTAATCTAGACTTGATGAAAGGAAAGAATAGCAGCTTCCTCTAGATGAGGAATGCTTTTGGTTCCAAACCTTTGGCTTTGGCTTGCTCAGTCTCTCTTCCTTCCTGACAAAAACCTGACAGGTCACTGACAATGTTTTGAAACTGTCCTCCCAACTCTATAATTTAACAATCACTTCTGATTGTTCTGTGTGAAATCAGCAGCTATATTATGATAGAAAAGTTGTAATAAACTCTGGCAATATGTAGTGAAGGAGTGCATTTCTTCGTACAATAGTTCATTTATTTATTTCATTCTATAATTAAATTCCCCATTTAGATGACTTGCCAATGACCATGATTGCCAATGAGTGCAAGAACCTTAAAAAGACTGAAGAAAGCCAAGTTTATAAACCTCATCTCCGGCAGGTGGTTTAGTGAATACAAACACCTTACCAGCAACCAAAAGGCTGCTAGATCGAAGTAACTCGTTTATATCTGTCTTCCTGTCTCTAACTGCTCCCTGGGTGCTCATTGTGGCAGCTCCCTGCGCCTCTTGAATTTGGAGGGGCTGGGTTAAATGCAGAAGCCAAATCTCTGTTGGATCTTTTGTGAAAAACTGAAAGATATGCCCTTCTCTTTCCTCTCTCCTCACCTCCTTAACAAAACCCACAGGAGGAGAAAGTCAGAGGTCTCTTCTCACGTTTTCTCATCCAAGGGTTTTGAGAAAGAGATGGGGTTGGGAGTGAGGCTGCAAGGAATTTAAAATTGACACAAGGCCACCGACTGGCTGGCAAAGCAGGTTATCTAATCACCAGCACTGGGCTTGCTGTCTCTACTCTCAGTGTTGGACGAGAGCTTCCGCAGGGATTTCAGAATAATGGCACAGGATAAATCATCTCTGAGGGGCAGCTGATGCACTATCCGCTGGGAGTTAATAAGCCACTTGACATCCTAACTGTTGAGAGTTCATTAGATTAAGCTACTTCAAAGTTTGTTTTTGAGGAAGCAAATGGGGTTGTTTGAAAAATCCCTTTTGCGTTTCTTTAACAAACAACATTTCCATTTGAGGAACCCCTAAGAAATCATCCAGGAATCTTTTCTTTATACAGTAATATGCACTTTAATTGCTTTGGCAAAGAAAATATACATAATATGAAACAAAGGAGTCATGGAAAGCATACTGCCTCACAAAGGCAAGGCGCAGTAACTAAACATTCTGATGACAGGTCTTTGATCTTTTGTAATGGTACAGCATATCATCTGATTAAAGTAGCTGACAGGATTCTCTCAGTGGTGCAGCAGTGGTTCTTTGAGAGGATCTAGGCCGGCACGCCGAACGTCTTCAGTTGCCTTGGGGAGTGGAATCACTGCTGCACCCCATTTACAGCAGTAGGTGTGTTGATGGACCGTGACAGGTCCTCGGCTATGTGAGCCTGTAGACAGTTAAACCTACTGTCACACTCTACTAAAAAAAAAACATTGATGTGGGTCTGGGTGACTTCCCTACTTTCTTCCTAAAGTCCACAATCATCTTTGTGTTGCTGACGTAGACATAGTTTGTTAATATGGCACCATGGTGGCATTTTCCAACCGTGGCGCTGTTGGCAAACTTGATGATGGAGTTTATCTTGTGCAGAAGCTCTCTGTCAGGGATTGTAGGAGCGGGCCAAGGACATATCCTCAGTGTCCCCAATGTTAGGAATCAATGAGGAGCAGGTGTTGTTGATGATCTTCACAGCTTGTGTTCTGCCTATCAGAATGTATTTGAATCCAATTGCACAGGTTTGTGTCAAGATGCTGTTGGGGCCAAGAACCTTGGTGAGGAGTTCATGTGGAGCTGCAGTGGTGAATGCAGAACTATGGTTGATAGTCATTTGTACTTTACCCTGATTTTTTTCTCATGCACCAGAACATTCTCTCCTTAAAGCAAATGGGGACTATAGCCTGTGGATCATACCCACTGAGCAACGTCTTTTCAACCAGGAAGACATCTTTTCAACGTCTTTTCAACCAGGAAGACGTCTTTTCAAAGTCCTTTGCTCAGTGGGCAGCCTGCTAACTGGTTGGCACACACTGAGAATTAAGACAGAGATGCTATCTGGCTGGAAGTTTTGTGAGTGTCTACACTTTCAAAGAGTGTCCTCACAGACTTGGAGAGCAAAAGCACCTGGTTGTTGAGAACACCAAGATCATTTTACTCATTTTGTTTTCACATTGCGAAACAAGTGCATTGTACAAAGAAAGCAATTATTCAGCAAGTGCACTGTGCAAATAGATGCACACACAAGCAAATAAACAGACTGCTGTATATAATTCTCCATTCAGTGGATTCAGATGTTATCAATATTATTTTTGTAAACCGCATTGCAGTGTTTGTCATTTAGTAGTAGGTGAGGCTGTTTCTTGTGACACTGCATCAACTGTTATCCAGCCAGTTTCTCCACTCTGCATCTTCTATCCACTGCAGGACATTCAGATCTTTTTAATGGCTTCCATCACCTTGGCTTGGACATGAATAAATCATTTTAGTGAGAGCAGCAAACAGAAAAATGTTTTAAAACGTTATTTCTGTGTGCACTTATGGCTGACGCATGGATCCTCATGAAATCACAATGTGAAAAGGCAGACCTGAGACGGGATCTCAGTGTTACCTGAACAGTCACTTCAGAGACATTTTCAGTTCTACGCTCTGCGTTTTCAAATGTCTTCAAAATTTTTATAATACATTACGCATCTCGAAAAATTACATTACAATTTATTGTACTTAATATTATAAAAATCTGAAAAAAAGACAATGAGGGACAATCACTTTGATCAGTGAGATATAGACCTTACAGTTCAATAGAAATATTGTTTTCTTGACACAAAATGACTCTAAAATGTACATCTGCATAGACCCTTAAAGGTTTCTTTGTCTGTCCCCATTTGAGAAAAGTATTAAGAACCGTTTTGGTTACATGTTCAACCTACAGGTTATCCTGAGTTATCCTGACCCATACATGGTACAGTTCATTTGTAGCAACCATAGAATAGGCCAGGAAACCAATACCTTCATTACCACAGTATTAATATAGGAAACAAATTCCTTCATTACAACAGTATTAGTAAAGGAAAAAAATTCCTTCATTACCACAGTAATAATAAAGGAAAACAATTCCTTCATTACCACAGTATTAATAAAGGAAACCAATTCCTTCATTACCACAGTCTTAATAAAGGAAACAAATTCCTTCATTACCACAGTATTAATATAGGAAACAAATACCTTCATTACCACAGTATTAATATAGGAAACCAATTCCTTAATTATCACAGTATTAATAGAGGATACAAATTCCTTCATTACCACAGTATTAATAAAGGAAACCAATTCCTTCATTACCACAGTATTAATAAAGGAAACAAATTCCTTCATTACCACATTATTAATAAAGGAAACAAATTCCTTCATGTCCACAGTATTAAGTTCATCCAAGTTAATATACCAAATAAAGAAAAACCCTTTGAGACAGAAAACAAATACCATCAAATCCGTATTTTGGCCTCACTCCACAACCCTTGGAGAACAGTAATACATTCAAATCTCAATTGTTGTGTCAGATATAAAACCTGGAGAACCTTCAGGTTTCCTAGCCACCAAAAATAACAGTTCATTGCCAAAGATTCTACGCCTCTGGAAACATATCTGCTTGTCCCTCTCAACTTTGGTGGCTCAGTGAGGAGGGTGGATGATAAGGCATTAAGGCTGACTGACTGACTGGCAGACTGACCACACAGCAATAAGGCTGACTGACTGACTGACTGAGCACACACCAAAATGGGTCACAACCAGACAAAATGAAGGCAATGGTTCTAACTATTAGCCAATCGTAATCCTCCGGTGGGCAGACATGGTTGTGATTACAATTCCCCTCCATGTTCCAGATGTAGTGAACTTACTGCAGGGGGAATATCTTTCAACTGGACACAGTGGTTCATTGTTTTTTGTCCCGCTCTTCTTTCCACAGCAAACCTTGGACGCTAACCTCAGCAATCTGATCAGGAGGAACAATGAGTTGGAAACTCTGATGGGCAAGTTGATTCAGACCTGTCAGCACGTGGAGGTAAAGGGAGGATCTTAATCTGTTTCAGTATTAGGCAAGAGCATGTGGCCCCTCCCCTGGTCTCTGTGGCTTTACTGTTTCCTTTGATCCCTTTTCAATATATCGTTGTAATTATTGTAAATGTAACACATTAGGTTTCAAAATGGATTCATTGTACAGTGCATGCTGATGTTGAGTACATATGAAAATGCTAGGGGTGTTGTTGTTCAGCTTTCAAGCTTATTTTATTCAACACTTTGAAATGATACATTCCCAGTGGACACATTTACTGAGATGAATGTGTTGACTGGGTATAGGCGTGGATATGCCGGTAAGCCTTTCTATGATGTAGGTTGAAGGCGAACCTCACGGTAACATTGTCTTATTGCCAATTTCTGCGTCAGTGTGCGTCTCTCTGTGTGTATGTGAAATATGTGCGTGTGTGTGTCTGTTTACGTGTTCTGTGTGTACTTGTATTTGAGGAATCACCCTGGGTGAAGCTTAGTAAAACAAATGTATTTGCGTGAACCAGTGGAAATCAAAAGACACAGATGTGCATCGTGTCCATGGAGAAATGAAAGAGAATGGGTCAACAGCTGCAGTTCCTGCTATATATGTAGACACTTAACCGCTGCATGACTTATCTCATCTGATTCTCTGGCGGTGCACTGGTCTGTTTGCGATGGCTTTTGCAGATGTAGAATTACATAATGCACATTTAATTCAACAGGATATCTGAGGTTGTGTAAATCCTGCCTGGAAATTCATAGATACAACTAAAAAAAAATAGTTCTATAAAGGTTCTTTGGTTGTCCATGTGGGAAAACCCAAGGAACCAAAAAAGAGGCTAGTGCCTCGGGTACCGTGTAATGAGTATAAGTGAAAATGGCTTTCATATGGCATAGAAGCATTATTTCCCTACAAACATATAGGGCTGGTTCATGGTCCATTGAGCTTGATTTGTAAGTCCTCAATACGTCCCCCAGCCCCTGGTGATGTATATTATCCTGCAATAAGTGAATGCTGTTGCCCTGAAAAATAAACATGACCAACTACAGAACTAAACAAAAGTCTTTGGCACTTGAAAGTCGAGCTAAGGCCATTTATTTGGGTAGTACCTGTTTAACTAAAAAAATAAAAAAATAAATATATATATATAAATATATATATATATATATATATATATATATATATATATAGCTCTAGAAAAAATGAAGAGACCACTCCTAATTTTTCTTGAATCAGCATCTCTACATGTATGGCAGCCATTCCATTGCAGTGTCTGTTAAATTCCACCACAGGCACACCTCATTTTACTTAATGAGGTACTGATTAATCACCTGTAATTAGATTACAGGTGATTACCTAAACCAAATCTAATTTAATGAGGAAAAGTATAAAAACCATTGCTGTGGTCATCACTATCCTCTTGCAATAGGACCAGCAGGATGGCAAAAACGGGGCAAGTAGTACCTCAAAGGTAATTTGAATAAAAAAATAACGTGCAATTAGTACCTCAAAGGTAATTTGAATTAAAAAAAACTATTCAGCATGACAAAAGGGTTGAAAAGAAAAGCTTAGAGTGAGGAAAAGAAGGGTTCAATTCTGGCTTTTCTGGCAGAGGGATACAGTGAGCGTCAGGTTGCTTCCATCCTGAAAATTTCAAAGACAGCAGTTCAATAGAACAAGGTCAAGCAACAGACATTGGGGACAACAAAGCTACAGACTGGCAGAGGGCAAAAACGACTGTCCACTGACCGAGATGACCACCAACTCATTCGAATGTCACTCAACAACCGTAGGATGACATCAAGTGACCTACAAAAAGAATGGCAAACAGCAGCTGGGGTGAAGTGCATGGCGAGGACGGTGCGAAACAGGCTCCTAGGGGCAGGGCTGAAGTTGTGCAAAGCTAGAAAAAAGCCCTTCATCAATGAGAAGCAAAGAAGAGCCAGGCTAAAGTTTGCATGACCATAAGGATTGGACGGTAGAGGAATGGAGTAAGGTCATCTTCAAATTTTCAGCTTTGCCCAACACCTGGTCGTCTAATGGTTAGACGGAGACCTGGAGAGGCCTACAAGCCACAGTGTCTCACACCCACTGTGAAATTTGGTGGAGGATCGGTGATGATCTGGGGATGATTCAGCAAGGCTGGAATCGGGCAGATCCAGCTGAAGAAAAACAGCCCCAAAGCATGATGCTGCCACCACCATGCTTCACTGTGGGATGGTGTACTTAGGGTGATGTGCAGTGTTGTTTTTGCGCTAAACATACCTTTTGGAATTATGGCCAAAAAGTTCAACCTTGGGTTCATCAGACCATAACACATTTTCCCACATTCTTTTTGGGAACTTGAAGTTTGTTTTTGCAAACTTCAGTCGGGCTTGGATGATTTTCTTTGTAAGAAAAGGCTTCTGTCTTGCCACCCTACCCCATAGTCCATTCATATGAAGAATAGAGGAGATTTTTGTCACATGTAGCACACAGCCAGTACTTGCCAGAAATTCCTGCAGTTCCTTTAATTTTGCTGTATGCCTCTTGGAAGCCTCCCTGACCAGTTTTCTTCTGGTCTTTTCATCAATTTTGGAGGGACGTCCAGTTCTTGGTAATGTCTCTGCTGTGCCATATTTTCTCCACTTGATGATGACTGTCTTTACTGTGTTCCATGTTATATCTAATGGAAATTGGAAATTCTTTTGTACCCTTCTCCTGACTGATATCTTTCCACAATGAGATCCCTCTGATGCTTTGGAAGCTCTCTGCGGGCCATGGCTTTGCTCTGAGATGCAACTAAGAAAATGTCAGGAAAATCCTACTAGAACAGCTGAACTTTATTTGTGATTAATCAGAGTCACTTTAACTGATGGCAGGTGTGTAATGACTTCTATTTAACATGAGTTTGAATGTGATTGGTTAATTCTGAACACAGCCACATCCCCAGTTATAAGAGGGTGTGCAAACTTATGCAACCAGGTTATTGTAAGGTTTTTATTTTTCATTTTTCCCCCTTGAAGATTTCAGTTTGTTTTTCATTTGAATTGTTCACGCTATAGGTCACATTAAAGGTGGAAAAAGTTCTGACATGATTTATCTTTGTCTCATTCTTTTACATCACAATAACCTGGCATTTTAACAGGGGTGTGTAGACTTTTTATATCCACTGTATATATATATATATATATGGTGCTTACGACATTTGCACAGTACTGTACATTCATATGCCTGCCCTCTGTGCGCCAGTGTAATGCTTCGAGACAGGAGAACAAGCTTCTGGAAGAGTGTGACCTTCTGATCGACATCATCCAGCAGAGAAGACAAATCATAGCCACCAAGATCAAAGAGGGCAAGGTACAGTTTTAGCATTTCTACCGACTCCCTCGTTCCCCCATAGCAGATCACATCCCACACCAAGCACATGCTTACAAGTACACATTGAAACCTCTACCGCATTTTAACCCTTTTTATGTCTGGTGTAGCTTCGCGTCACCAAGGGTTCTTTAATGACTAAGAAGCCTGCAAATATTTCCCATGCATTAGTATGTGTTGATGGTTAATAAGGAGGGCAGATGGGTTGGGCTGCCGAAGCCTTGGGATCCGGCGTGCTTAGACGTATTGTTGTTTACTTGCTGGAAAGGCTGAAGACGTTGTTACCATACCATAAGTGTCTGCTAGACAAGCACAGCTTTCACACACAATATTACCTGAGGAGACACACATAAACAAGACTGCTTCTTTGTTGGAATGAATGATTCCATTTACTCGCTTGTTTATATTTTATGAGAGAACGGCCTTGTCGTTTTAATGCTTTGCGACAGATCAGGCTACATTAGCTTTGTTTTCCAATGTGCCCTAATACAGCCAGCTCGCGTATACTCACTGAGGATTTTTTTTGGCACAGCGTGTATCCATCGGAGACAAATCCACTCGGCTCCTCGAGTGTTTCTCCTTCCTCTCCCCACCATTAAGTGTCATTAGAGGTAGCTTAGAGGGACGGCGCTGGCGTGCTGTGCCATGTTTGGTGTCAGAGCAGCCTCAGACCTGTTTCCTGTGATCTGGCGGGCCCCTCTGCAGAGCACAGTTTCCTTCCTCACCCCACGCCCGATGTCACAGCCAGAGGCCGCTCCGCGCGCTCTCTGCTTCCTACTGATGGACTGAGAAGGCGGCCAAGCACTCCCAAGGGGGGGGGGGGGGTTGTAAGAGCTCTGTTACCATGGGGATGTTATGGAGGATGTAGGTACTCTTTATGCCATTCTCCAAATGAGTCTCTGGGCACCTCATAATGGTCAAAGCTAATGTTGTTAGACTAAAAAAAAGGCAACGTATTGTTTTCAGTGCAAGAAAAAAATGATTATGCACCACTGAGTTACCTCTTGGTGGTGACCTTTGAGTGTGGAACTGGCAACTCACTTGAAGCGCTAGACTAGGGCTGCACTTCACACCGCAGGCCTTTTCTTGTCTGTGTCTTAATAATCTGTCGTTTCCAGGCCGTGCGACTGCGAAAACTAGCCCAGCAGATTGCCAGCTGTAAGCAGATCATTGAGAGGTCTTCGTCCCTCATCACTCAGGCCGATCACACGCTGAAGGAGACAGATCCTGCACGCTTCCTGCAGACAGCCAAAAACATCTGCGAACGGTGAGCTAGGAAGTCAACTATGGAATATTAAACATGTCAAAACTCTGTGCACTTGTGTCACAAAATATGTGGTCGTATGTTGAGGGCTCTGGTCGCAAGTCTGATACTCAAACCTGTAATTACAAAACATGAGCCAGTCAGGTTTCGGACGCTCAACCGACACTGGTTTCATTCAATATCACGTGACAAAGTGTTTTGACACCTGCTGTCAAATGACCAGAAGTGTTCTGGAACATTGTTCCGATGCTGCGCGTGTCGGAAGGGTGTTGAAAAGCTCGGAACAGTATCGAGCGTGTGTGCATAGGAGCCCATCACTACTCGAGACATTGTTCCCATGCAGTGAGTGTTGAAAAGACTGGAACAGCCCATCACTACTTTCCAATATGCTTTTTAAAACAATGCATCAATTTTAATGATTTGGATAATAAAGGCAGTCAAAAAAATAACCGGGATTTGAACTTTGTATAGTTCCACCGGATAGTCTGCAACACTGGCCCCTGAGCTACCACTGCAATACTTTTGCAGCCTCAGTACCGAAATTGGTAATAAGGTGTTCAGTAAAGGTTGCGATGCGTCCTGAAAGAGCTACTTCCATAGATGATAGAACATATCTATGGTTACTACAAAATAGGCTAATTTGCTTCAAAGTGAGGCCACTTATTCAAAGTTGTTGGTGTTGCACCTGGTTTTCAAAACCTGAGACAGTAAATTGTTTTTGACGTAACTACACAGGTTTCGTTCAATAATGTGATCTTTCAACACCCAGCGTCACATGACCAAAGTAACCGCTCGTAATATTGTTGTAATGCATTGAGTGTCGAACAGATCGGAACAGTATCGAGCCTGAGTGTCGAACAGATCGGAACAGTATCGAGCCTGAGTGTCGATCGAGTAGCCCATCAACAAAATTCCGAGAGTGCGCAAAGAATGATCCGTGCATGAGTTTTAGCCTCACAGCAAGAAATTTGTCGCTGTAATGCTCTTATTATAAACCTGAAAATAAAATATGCTGGCTGTTCGAGTTGAACTTATACAAATGTTTGGTTACAGAATTGCGAATTTGTAAAATGTGTTCAAACTTCATTGTACAAGCGTGCAAGCACGAACTAAATGTACAAACGTGCGAAGATAACTTTGCAAGCACGTACTTAAATGTACAAGCTTGCAAAATATAATTACATATTTGAGCATCAGACTTGCGACCACGGCCCTCAATATACGACCACAAATGTTGTGTCACAAATGCACAATGTTGAGTGTATATATGTTTAATATAGTTAACGGACTGTGAAAAATAATGCTCTAATTACGAGGTGCAACGAGAAAAATAAAATCCAATATCCTTGTGTTTCAGAGTGTCCATGGCAACGGCATCCTCTCAAATCCTGATACCAGAGATCAATCTGAATGACACGTTCGATACATTTGCGTTGGACTTCACAAGGGAAAAGAAAATGCTGGAAAGTTTGGATTACCTCACAGGTGAATGCAATTACATAAATGATCCATCTTTTTAATTAAAAAAATATTCAGAATACATCTTAAACCAAGAAAGAGCTGGAGATGCAATGCAATCCCTGTTTGTCTATTTCCATCAACAGTCATATACTCTGGCTTTTTATTTCAGAAGCTAGATTGCTTGTATAGTGTGGTTTCAACTGAGTATAACCTCTCTTGCTTTCTTAAGTGCTTCCTGGGGGCAACAAAATGCTCACATGTTGAATAACATAGGTTTTGATTGTTCTGGCTTTTAGGGCATTCCCTGCAGGGCCTTCTGTGCTATATTTACATAGCTCAAAGGTCCAACTGAATCACACAGCACAAAGAAGTCTCAGCCCCTTCAAGAGAGCTCTAGGCTACAACTTATTTACCAACCCAAATCCCCAGCCCGTTCTGAAGATAAGAAAATAGGGATTTTGTGTAAATCCAATGTTCTGTACTTAGTGTTATGTCTCTGGTCTATCACTGTTCTACTTGACTGACATATTTCAGGAACTGAGGTGTATAACAATGTGTAATCTTTCTGCTCGCAGCACCAAATCCCCCAACAATCCGTGAGGAATTATGTACAGCGTCGTATGACACCATCACTGTTCACTGGACATCGGACGACGAGTTCTGTGTTGTCTCCTATGAACTCCAGTATGCCATCTTCACCGGACAAGCCAACGTTGTCAGTAAGTACACAGCGCTTGTCTAGTTCTCTGCAGTACAGTGTCCCTGGGTGTGTCTACATCACCACGTATGCCGATGTTAAATCGTGAATGGCTCTAGGAGCCAACATCGTAAACACAGAGCATTTTACTTTAAATAGCTTTAGGGGGTCCATTGCACAATCCTGATGAAGTGGAGCATGTTTTTTGTTTTCATTTCAACAGGGTTACAGCAACAGCCGTTATTTTCTGGAAAAATATCAGAGGCTGTTAGTCTGCACCTGTGCCTCAAGCTAACCCCGGACTGAGTATTACCTCAGGCTAATCCAGGCCAGACTATTCACTCAGGCTAATCCAGGCCAGACTATTCACTCAGGCTAATCCAGGCAATAATATTTACTCAGGCTAATCCAGACCAGAGTATTTACTCAGGCTAATCCAAGACAGAGTATTTACTCTGGCTAATCCTGGCCAGAAACATTGTATAGATTCAGACTAATCTAAAACAGAGTATATAGGCTGGATGCAGACTAATCTAGGACGGAGAATATAGGACGGACTCAGATTAATGTAGGCCAGGAAATATAGAATGGGTTTGAACTAATCTAGGATTGAGAACATTATCTGGATTCAAACTAATCTAGGTCAGACTTTACAGACTAGTCAGACTGTATTCTGGGCTGAATATCTCTGTGGATCATATGAGCGGCAGACTGTTGTATTGGATCACCCTAACAGTGACACAGCATGCTCAATCAAGCAACTGGCCCAGTTTCTGCCCTAAAGCCTCTTCACACTACAGTGGATTGGTAATGTTATGGTCTATGATGGGGCACTCGACATTACATCAAACGTGCAGGCAAGATCCTTGCTGACCCCTCCCACCCCAGGCACCAACTGTTCCAGAACTGATCCTCCAGCAGGCTCCAAGCAGATGGCCTGTATGGGTCAGGACCAAAAAGAAAAATCCAACCACCTGAACAGTTTATTTTCCTGTGCTGTGGCCCTCAGCCAATGGCCATCTGTCCCACGGAGAAGATGAATAAAACTATCCTCGAAAACAAAAAGCCACCTCAAAACTGTCAACCAAATATCTGCATCTCTAGATATACTAAACTGAGACTGCGAACTCAAATGTGAACATTATCTGTAAATCCAGGTATATTATATAATCACTGCTCATATTCCATTATCTTTTTTTGCTCGCATCCTATTGTGTTCAATAGGCAGCAAACGTTTCGCATATTTTGTGTATTATGTACTTATATATTGTGTAACACTAGCAGTGCCGTTACACTAGTGACTAAGTACATTTTAGAGTAAGTGTACATTTACCTAGCGATTAAATTTGACACTGATCACTAAGAGGTTATGACGATATGGAAGATAAACCTACATAATATAGATTTAATGACAACAATTTGAGGAAGATTAATTTGAGGTGTTTTTATCTCACCAAATGTCTGGTACACTGTGTTAATAATCAAGTGGTGGCTGAAGCAATAAGGCCAATACACTAGGACTAAGAGCTGTTCCTAGGCAGAATGGAGCCTGGGTAATGTTTACTCCCCTTGTATACGGTGTTTATTTGTATTCATATTTATTTACATTATTGATGTGGTCTTGTGTTGTCCTGGCCTCTTGCTATGACCAGGTTGGTTTTGAATTGACTCAAATGGTTAAACAACGGTAAGATAAAACAAATCAGCTAAACAACTTGACTCTGTCTGCGGTTTAGGTTTGTGTAGCTCGGCTGATAGCTGGATGATCGTGCCCAACATCAAGCAGAACCAGTACACGGTGCATGGACTGCAGTGTGGTACCAAGTACATGTTCATCGTCAAGGCGATCAACCAGGCAGGGAACCGGAGCAGCGAGCCCGGGAAGCTCAAGACCAACAGTACGTCGGCCATTCCCAGGACTGTTCTGGGATATAATGATACCTGAAGGCAGCATGTTCACCGTTGTTCACAGCTCTAATCTGTGAGTGATCCATTTGCAGGTCAGCCATTTAAGTTGGACCCGAAGTCCGCTCACAAGAAGCTGAAAGTCTCCCATGACAACCTGACAGTGGAGCGAGACGAGACATCTTCCAAGAAGAGCCACACCCAGGACCGCTTCACCAGCCAGGGCAGCTATGGAGTCCCAGGGAATGTGTACATTGACAGTGGACGCCACTACTGGGAGGCCCTGATCGGAGGCAGCACCTGGTAAGAATATGGACCTGAGGGGTTCCGAACACACTGTGACACAAAGGTGTGTGAGATTCGGATTGGAAAGTCCCCTCACAGTCTTTGTCGTGCCATAAAACACTTAGAAACTAAACTGAAAAATGGATAAAACCTCTGTCAATATGCACAGCTGATATTGCGATGCTACCAGAAAAATTGGCATGAACATCTCGCATTATTGTTTACTTTTTCGCCTTCATCAGGTTTGCTGTGGGCATTGCATACAAGTCAGCCCCGAAACACGAGTGGATCGGCAAAAACTCGGCATCGTGGGTACTGTCTCGCTGCAACAACTCCTGGGTAGTACGTCACAACAGCAAAGAGGTGCCCATCGAGCCGTCCCCCCACCTGCGCCGCGTGGGCGTGTTGCTGGACTACGACGCTGGTTCCCTGGCCTTCTACGACGGCGCCGGCTCCCAGCACCTGTACACGTTCGACATCGCCTTCTCTCAGCCCGTCTGTCCCGTCTTCAACGTGTGGAACAAGTGTCTGACTGTCCTCACAGGGCTGCCCATCCCCGACCACCTGGAGGCCACGGACTGCCAGGATTAACGGTTCTCCTAACGGGCCTCAGGGACACGAATGGGGGAGAACAAACTGGCAACAGCATCACAAGCTGATTGCTGCACCACACAAAGACAGTTTAAAACTGATCAAAGCCATGGCTTCTAATCTTGCTCTCACAGAAGTAAATTAATGTTTTTGTTGAATTATTTATGGAAACAAAAAAAAATGTAGATTTAACTTCTCGCTTTGCACATTCATGTACACCACTATATTTAAGTTTAAGTTCTTTTTTCGGGTGTGTTTTGGGTGGATGCAATGTTTTGAATTTCAGTCAATTTTTATTTTCATGCTGCCCCTGAGATTAGGTTATTTCTTTATTTTACATGTTAAGTAGATTGTTTTCCTCTTTCCATGTATCTGTCAGCAGCATGTTACGTGATTTTCATGTCAACATCACAACAGTGCCCTGATAACATAAAGGAGTCAACTACACTCTTGGGTTTCATACAGGTGTATGGAGAACCTCCATTAGATTAATTTGATGTATTAGGATTATGTTTGTGAAAATAACATTTTGAGAGTTATTTTAATAGTTAATCTGCCTATCAGGCACAGTTCATTTCATAACTTTTATTTTGTTATCATAGCACGTCCAGCGCAGTGAAATCTTGACTTTGACACATTCACAGACACATCGTTTTGTGAAAAACCACTATGATTAAAAAAAGTTTAGAAGTCATTTTAAGTGAAATTTCAATAAATAATGTTTGAATTGTAATTAAATGCAACATGTGCAATCTCTGTAAATAACCTATTGTTTTTTTCACACAGGGTGACCCTGTCTACGTGATTGGTTATTTTAGCGAATTGACTTTTTCTGATGCCTGAAATATTATTTTCTGACTAGTATACATTCCTGTAAAACATTGTAATAAAATTGCATCAGCAAACTTCTAAGTGTGCATTGTTAATAAAACACCTTAATTGTAAAGAGGTGATATGTCATGGTAGCCTTAAGTCAGGGCTCCAGAATTCTTTACCAAAAAGACCTTTATTTCTTGAATGTTACTTTTTTTAACCAATGTTTCCCAATTCTATCATCTTTTGCCCTCAATCCAATGATGAGGGAGTGTTGACACCTTCTCATCGACAAGGTGGTTATTACAGTTATTCATTAAAAGGGGAGGGATGCATAAGAGCTCATGGAGGCCGATTTCGCTCATCAACACAGCTGATATGTTAAACAAAGACTTTGACAAACAAGCGTAGTTCTCTGGTGGACAAACTAGTCAATTTAGATCAGACTGGCTTATTCCTAACAGGTACTAGTTCCTCTAGTCTCACCAGAATATGCACCAAAAGAATGAGGCAGGTTTTTGCTCTTTCATTGGTGCTTTTTGCTCAGGCCATGAAGCCTCACAAGCCATAAACTCTCATGAAGAAACATGGTCATATTAATAAAGCCACTTCGAACAAATTCAGTCCTATTCTCGAATTACATTCTCTGTAACTGAAACCCAATCTAGTATTACGGTCATACTTGACCTGTTCAGTTGGTTTGGCACCTTCTCTGGTTATCTAATCTACCCAATCAGCTCTAGACGTTGTCTTATAAATTCAAGATATTACACAGATTTGGATCTTCATCGATACATCTCTCTTATGTGACAGATCTCAAACTGCAGAGGGCACATGACTCCCTGTGTTGTGGTGGAGATGGGTGGGGGTTGGCAGGGATGTGTTTAGTGGGGGCAGGAGGGGCTACTATCTACCAGTGGGAGGGATCCTTTGGGTTGTTTTCTTTTTATTCATGAATGTTTGTACGTTCCTTTTGGATGTTTTGTTTTGTTTAAGGAAACAAAAACACCTAGCATATTTTTATTCCTGTATTATTCAGTCTGCTTTTGAATTCAATCAATAAATATTTGAAATAATTTCCACCTACCTAATATAAATTGTACTTTTCAGTTTGGACAAAACTGTATGCATAAAAAAAAGAAACCCACGTGACATTTCTTTTTCCTTTCAGAGATTATACTGTCTCGTTCATTTTAAGATACTGTATTCTCATTCATATTATTCTTAAGACTACTTCAGCACCATACAACAATGGCTAAGCTGTGACAAGATTCCATATGACAGCTTTTTTGTTCTCGAGTAACATCGCTTGAAGACCGCTGGACCCCAATCCTTTCAACTTAAGCAGACTAAAACATATCTGAACTTACCGTGACCTCACCCTCAGACACCCTCGAGACATGGATCATGACAGACCTTGAACGTCCCAACATTACCCAACTAGAAACTGGGAAATATTACATTAAATGGTTATTTAATAGTATTTGCATTTGTAAATGTTTTTGACAAAGCATCATTACATTGTTTATTTCTGAAATGCAAATATGCAAGGTGAAAATAGCAGGTACGTTAGTTTTATTTAGCAGATGCTCTTATCCAGAGCAACCTACAGTGAGTAGATACATTTTCATACTGTCCCTCCTCCCCATGGGAATTGAATACACAACCTGGGTTGTCAAATAATTTGCTTGTGGCTAAATATTGGCCACGGAAATTGGATTAGCTCACTAGAGCCAATCCCAATAAATAAGGAAATCGAAGATCAATCACATAAGTTGTCGTCTAAATTATCTGAAAACATGGTTCAATAAATCCCATCTAAATCGTTACATGAAATTGGCTATAGATAGATTTCTAGCAAAATGTTGTAAACTTGTAAGTAGCAAGTCACAAATATATACAACGAGCCACAAATACATAATGCAACTGTCAAATAAAAATCACTGTCAGGAAATATATGTATATAGTTCCACAAACATGTCAAAATCCCAAAACAAATGATGAATCATTAACAATAACAAAGGATGATTAACAAATATAATGTAAGACCATTTTTATATTGAGTCATGTTTTTGTAAATGTTACAGCATTTGTCACCTGCATATTACAGATTGACTTCCATTACATTTGTGAGTGGCCTTACATATTTGTGAGTTTGTCCACATATTGTGAGGGCCGCTACATATTTGTGAGTTGCATTAGTTACACACGGGATCCAGATTAGGACCTCTTTTGTTATGGTTATGCTTAGGATCCAGAACCCAAATATGTTTAAAACGTACTTTCAAAAAAACACAGCACATCATTACTTGTGTAAATAAAGTGTTGGGTAATAAGTATGATTTATGTTTACACATTTTACAATTCAACATAATTTTAGGCTGTATGTTGTAGATTTCGATAGCTCACCCGCATTGTGTGTAATTTCAAAACAATCAAGACAAACACTGACTTTGAACATGGAGGACGGAACTCCATTGTATACTGTAGCATATTATAGTGAAGCACCAAGTGAGACAATAATATTGGTATTAACATAATTAGCTTCTGTATAAGGATGTTTGGTTGCTACAGTGGTCAGGTTTGCTCAATGTGTAGCTAGCCTGTTGCTTTTTTTAACTACCTCTGGCATGCAGTAACATTACATTAGCTTGTTAGCTCATCTCATCCTCAAATAGATTACATGGTCAATTATTAGATTAGATTAAACTTTACTTTCATTGAAGAAGTACAAGTGCAGTACAACAAAATGCAGTTAGCATCAAACCAGAAGTGCAAAAATAGAAGAGGGCAGGAAATTTACAAGTATTAAGTATAGTGTATATTACAAGAGGAATGTATAGATGTGCAATGAAGGCAAATGCAGTACAAATTGTAATTCTAAATGTGCAATGAAGGCAGAATATTTACAGAAGGTACAGGGTTTCCACTGGTCATGGAATTTCTGGATTATCATGGGATTGAAAAAGTATATTTCAGACATGGAAAGTCAGGGGAATTATAATTTTTTAAACCAAGTCACAGAATATCAGGGAATTTTGTAGCATGTTTAAATTTTTGTTGCATTTATCAAAATGTATTTTCCGTGAAGTATCTTTCTTTATCGGGTTATTTCACGTATTTCCCGTATTGCGTATTGTTATGGTTAGGCTACTTCATTTATCCACATTTATCCATTTATCCCCTTCCCACTCATCAACTGGCAATCACTTCAGTCAAGATATGCGGTCTCCTATACCTGCTAACGAAAGCAAACATGCCAGGAAAATGTAAATTTCAAGGGCTTTGGCTACATAATGATGATTTCAAAGACTGGGTGTTAAAAGTAGATGACAGAAAAGTTAAATGTAAAGTTTGTAAAACTACTATCCAAGACGTTAGCAGCAGGTCCTTTAAGTCCTGTAAGTTGAGAAGTGGGGCCTCCATGGATCGGACCTGTTTGTCCAGCACATCCCACAGAGGCTTGATTGGACTGAGATCTGGGGAATTTGAACATCTTGAACTCGCTGTGTTCCTCAAACCATTCCTGATCCATTTTTGCTTTGTGGCAGGGCACATTATCCTGCTGAAAGAGGCCAATGCCATCAGGGAATACCGTTGTCATGCTCAGGTAGGTGGTACGTGTCAAAGTAACATCCACATGAATGGCAGGACCCAAGGTTTCCCAGCAGAACATTGCCCAAAGCATCACACTGCCTCCACCGGCTTGCCTTCTTCCCATAGTGCATCCTGGTGCCATGTGCTCTCCAGGTAAGCGACGCACACCCACCTGGCCATCCACGTGATGTAAAAGAAAACATGATTCATCAGACCAGGCCACCTTCTTCCATTGCTCTGTGGTCCAGTTCTGATGCTCACGTGCCCATTGTAGGCACATATGCAACAAACTGTGTTGCACTGTGTTCTGACACCTCTCTATCAGTACCGGCATTCACTTTTTCAGCAATTTGAGCTATAACCAGGTTATTGTGAGTTTTTTTATTTTTCCCCCTCAAAGATTTCAGTTTGTTTTTCAATTGAATTGTTCACGTTATAGGTCACATTAAAGGTGGAAAAAGTTCTGACATGATTTATCTTTGTCTCATTCTTTTACATCACAAGAACCTGGCATTATAACAGGGGTGTGTAGACTTTTTATATCCACTGTATAATATATGTAACAAGTGGGAAATTAATAGTTATGTGATGAGGCAAATGCAAGTACAAATGGCAATTCTAACTGTGCAATCAAGGCAAATAGGAGGTGTAAGTTAGCATGTGCAACTGAAATGCAGAGATAGCCGCAATGATTACATTGTTACATTAGATTACATTGTCTATTAGGTGACTTGTGTAACCGACGGCAGACTGAGGCAAACAAACCCTTGTACACCAGGATCTTGATAGCTTTAGTGTCGGCATTCACTGCTCATCAGATACATCTTTCAGACTCTTGTGTGACCACAATGTAAATGTACAATAAGATATAAAACATGAGCAGATAAAAGAAATAAATACAGCAAAGTGACATACCTGTAGCAGAAAGATATCACCGTAAATAACAGGCTTTTGACAAGACGGTCACAGCATTCAGTACATGATATCTTTCAGCTAAGTGCAATACATTTCCAGGTTACACACAATAGTCCAAAGGTGCTATAAAATCTACATAGTATTCAACTATATTTTTCTCTTTTCTTAAGTACAATTGAAAATAAAAAGAGTGAAACTAATAATGCATATTGGATTTCTAAACGCATTGGAGTTTAGAAATCCAGCTACACGTGTCGATTTTTGGAAAGTAATACATACACACATTTGCAATAATCACTTGACATAACTGAATCATGTATTTAATTATTTTCAAAGTCTAACACAATTTTTGCATCAAAATTATACAGACTGAAACTTAACTGACCTGCTCATCAGTTGCATCTTTCAGACTGAAGGGCAGACGGCGAGAACATGCAAATAGGGTAGATCACGGATAAAAAGATTGACTGAGTAGAATGACTGGCAATATTCAATTAGCTAACTGGGGGATAAAAACTTGAAAGACACCTGCGATCGACTTGAAAACCAACCGCCAATGAAAACTAAAGTTCACACAATGCTGTGAGCTGAAGAAATCAACAACAAACAGCCTTAAATTATGCTGAATTGTAAAATGTGTAACCATAAATCATGCTTTCTACCCAACATATTATTTATTGTAATTATGTGCTGTGTTATTTTGAAAGTACACTTTAAACATAGAGGTTCTGGAGCCTAAGCATAACCAGAACAAAAGAGGTCCTAATCTGGATCCCATATGAAACTAATCCGTAAAATGCGACCCACAAATATGCAACGCTAATCAAATATGTAGCGGCCCTCCCACATATGTGGAGCAACTCACAAATATTTAAAGCCATTAAGAAATGTAATGCAAGTCACAAATCTGTAAAATGCAGGTGAAAAATGCTGTAAAATTCACAAAAACGATTCAACTTGAAAACGGTCTTACATTTATTTGCTAATCATCCATTGTTTTTGTTAACAAATCATCATTTGTTTTTGGATTTTGACATGTTTGTGAAACTATATGCAAACATTTCTTGACAGTGATTTTTATTTGACAGTTGCATTCTGTATTTGTGACTCGCTGTATGTATTTGTGACTCCTACTTACAAGTTTACAACATTTTGATAGAAATGTATCTCCATAATTAGCATCATTTCAGAGCACAGAGAGAACAATGGATTTGCACTCCCTCTGACACTGGAATTGGGTTAGATGTCTTAATGCCTTAAGAATTATAACGCAAAGACAGTTTTGCAATAACACTACAATAGCCTAGCAGGTTTCTCAAAAGAATAACTTATTGATTAACCCATACAGTGTAATATTGAATCACTAGTAACTGATCTTTACCATTCAAACTATTTTTTAAGACATGAATACAACCTATTGGGAAAATATTTTCATAAAGCAGGAATATTGGGGGATTTTACATTATTCCTTATAATTTGTGATCATATTACAATATTATATGTCATTGGTTGTGTTCACACAGATTGACCAATTCTAATATTCTAATATTCTTTCCTTGAATTAGCCTTATTAGAAAGATATTTTAACATATTTTACAGAGATATTGAAAAACCAATTTAAATTTGCTGCCTGAGTAATCGCTGTCCCATCTGTTAAATGTGCATTTTATCGATCTTAACAAAGACAGGGCATTGTGTAAATAGATGATTAGCATTGTAACCATCAAAATATACTCCTTCCCATAATTTCACATTCAAGTCAGTTTAGTAGATTATTTTACCCAGAATTACTGTAGTGACTGCATACATTTTCATGCTTTTGAGTCTTAAAGGCTGTGTTTACACAGGCAGCTCCAGTCTGATCAGCTCTGCAAAAGATATAATCTGAGAAGACATGTTGGTTACAAAACATTCTCCACACCGTAGCCTAGACTATGATTTTTCTGTGTAGGATGTGTCATACAGTTTAATATTGTATTCTGTAAACCTAGTAATTGAACACAACACGGCGGCCAGTTTGTGTATATCAACAGTTCAAGCTAACCGGCTGGCCTCAAACAGGCGAACAACAGAGCAGTACAATAGTGGCATGCAAACAGCATATCTGAACCCAGGACTCGTCAGTCTTCGCAGAAAACCTCACCAGGTTGTCCTCCTATCGGATAAAACAAGTCGCTGCGTAGGATGTATGCCTCAAAGTATTTCAGGCTTTTCCGGAAGCAAAGGGTTCGACCCAATTCTAAATGAGTGTACCTAAAAAATTGGCCAGAGTGTATATCGTTGGGTTGTAGAAAAGGGCTCCACCTGGTGGTCTCTCTTTTCTAACACGGGAGACCAAGGTTAAAAAGGGGCAGATCCCCTCCAGTAGACACATTCAGTAAGACCGACTGCTAAATGACATATGAACAGCAACTGCACCCGCCTTATTTGGCTGTGTTGTAGAGCTTGCTCATTATGAAATGCAGTGCGGTACGAGATTTGTCTTGGAGGTGTGGTTTAATGTGGATGTCCTTGCTGTGGCAAGGACACACCCACCTTTCAAAATTGGATCACAGAAAAGGAAATCCTTGACGCTTTACTAGTTATTAACACTGAAAAAATGGCTGGAAAACGTGATCCAGATCGTCTGGTTAGGGCTGCGTCATTTAATCGTGCTCTTAGAAACATTATCTAACATTTATTTCTTACTAAAATGTATTTCCTATTTATTTATTATTAAAAATTATCAATCTGGTTTTAGACCTGGGCTCAGTACTATTACAATAACCAGAATTAGTTACATAAAATGTCCAAAGTTTTGGATGAGAAATTAAACGGTGTGGCTCTGTTTGTTGACCTATAGCCACTTTACCTGCGCAATCGCATTCCAATATGTTTGGCTAAATATAGGCAGATATTGATAAAAAGTCCCCTTGTCCAAGAGATACATGTTTATCAAAACACAATCGAGATAAGCCTACATGAAACAGACCTTATTTGATGTAGCTAGATCGAAAAGAACAGATATATGGGATAAGTTAATACTAAAAAACGCACGAAGTGTCCAATTTACGTTAGTCAGGTAACTCAGCGTAATTGACCATATCGTAGCTAGCTGTAAGGTTACCATAGGCAGCCGCACACCCGTGTTTTGTCCCAGAAATAAAATCGCTATAATCCAAAATTGCATTGTATTTTACCATGTTAGCAAGTACGCTACATTCTATAGATTATAATAGTGGTCTTATAACGCGTCGACAAAGCTTTTAATCATAATTTTTCTAACCTTTAAATTAATGATCATTACAGCTTAAAATCATTAAATGTTACTCAACCAAACATTCGGAAATGCTGGACTGCACATTTTTGTTATGGATACGCGCATTGTTGTCAGGATAGTTAATTAGATTAGCAGTGCCTAATGAGGTTATACTGACAAAACAAGGTACTATGACTGGCTAATAAGCTAGCTAATGCTACGTCTTGCTAAGGCCGTTTTTGCTAATTATGAGCAACAGTCTTAAAAAGTTTCTACGCAAACATTTGTTCTAATGCCTGAACCATACAATCTGTATCTTTTAGCGAACATAAATTATGTCGTTAGCACCGTCTCACGCCACCACAGGTTCCGTTCGTACGTTAATGCTCAATGTTAATGTAGTTTTTGGTGCTCTTTGAAAAGTAATCGAGAAAAACAATTTTCTGTACACAGCAGTTCAAACATTCACAACAGATTGTCACTAAATAGTGAACATATATACTTTTGCAATTTCGACAGAAAATATAAGTCTACGTTGCACCGTAGTATAGTTTTCGCTAATAAGATATCTATGAGTCACTACAATGGATGATTATTTTCCTGAATTACTCGTTTTCACTGTTAAATGCTGTATTCAATGCTATACTTCGGATGTCCTCCCCTGTTTTGGAACACCGCCTATTGCCGGAACAGGAACTAGTCTGCTGCTGACGTTGGATGTTGCTCAGGACGATGGCGTTCACAGACCATTCTCTGCAGGAACTGACAGATAAAGAAATGCGTGAAAAACTGTCACAGTGGGACCGACGGACTGATGCCATGGCTCCCCTGACAGAGAAACAGTCGGAGTCTATTCTGGATATCCGTGCTGCCGCTGAAACCATCCCTATTCCCTCAGAGGTGAACTGACGACGACAGTAGTTAACTGGCTAGCTAGGTGCTCATGCTAACAAGCTAGCTAGGTTAGCACTTAAAAGCTAGTCGACAGGTGCAAAGTTGCATTTCATGAGGCAAATGCATTGATTTCTTTGTTATGTTTAAGAAGCATCACATTAGCAAGTGTTACAACTGAACTTAGCTACATGCCAACTTAAATGTCTGTTTAGCTTGCTTTTTACTATCTGCCACGTCGTTCCCTGAAACTCCTAACGTTACAGTACCACAACTAGCCAGCTAGGACAAGAAGCTACACATTTGCCAGAGTTGATCAAGTTGTCTGATGTCTTCCGTGAGAAGGCTTTAGTTAACTATCGTTTTCTAACCTAGCAGGCTAAGTAGTTTTTAAGTAATCAAATCGGAAACTTTTCATGCCATAGTAGTAAATATCATGTGAATCTTTATACAGCAGTAATCTTACTAACCAGCTCTAGCTAACTGTTTAGTATTTTGTGATGTATGCCAGTATTGATTGTCATCATGTGCTGGTCTAAATCAAACAGCATTTGCATTGTCTGTCCAGTTACCCATTGAGGACTTGTGCAGTCTGACGTCTCGCTCCCTGCGGTCCCCGTTCACAACGACCGTGCCAGCTTCCACTGAAGACATCCTGCTCAAGGGCTTTCAGATGCTTGACCTGGAGAATGAGAGGATAGAGACCGCACAACAGGTCCACTCCTTTCCATCACACTAAAGTGATACTCACCTCCGAGGTTTACACACACACAATGTCATTACATGCCTCGGGTTATTTTGTCATATGAATGTTGCTTGTGTTCGTTTTTAGTGCCGTGGGCTGGTTTGGTCAAATGTTTATTCTGTCGGTGTTTCTCGGCCTGCAGTTTTTCTCCTGGTTTTCAAAGCTGCAGTCGAAGATGGACCAGGAGGAAGGTGCTGAGCACAGGTGGGCGTGATGTTCAAGTCAGAGTTTCCACAAGCAGATCTATTCAAATAGAAGTCAATTTATACAGTGTATTGTGGACAGCGTTGGATCTGCATGCTCGGGAAATGTAATGACCCGTGTCCCGTCTGTTACTCCTGCAGGAAAACCAGAGACCATCTCAATTGTTATCGGGAACAATGTGATGCCATTCTGAATGATGTCAATGCTGCCCTGGAACACCTGGACTCACTACAGAAGCAGTACCTGTTTGTGTCCAACAAGACAGGAACCCTCCATGAGGCCTGTGAACAGCTACTTGAAGAACAGGTAGAGGACAACTGAGTCTAGGCTATGCCGCCGCCATGGTAACCTACACATAGGTGACTGTCAGAGACACAATAGGTCATAGTAGTATAGACTTGTTTCCGTCAGCAATGGAATGTGTGACAGAATTGTCCACGTAAACAAAGGGGGAGTAACTGTTGATGACATTTCGGTTACAGCTTGGTGTATGTCTCCAGCCCAGACTGAGGCAGAATATGTGATTTGGTAGTCTTCCCTTGTATCGTCATTACACAGAACCAACTGTTCTGTTAACACCAGCCAGAGAGGCTTATTGGAGTCTTAAACAACAGTGCCAGCTGCTACAGAGTCACAATGTTTCACAGGACACATTAATATTGTCTTCGTTCGCTGTCTGATTCCAGAGTGGGCCCTGGGGAAAAGGGTGGAGTTGATCTGGCCACTGGAGAGTTGCTAGGGTCCAATTCCCTTAGCAGTTGGCACTTGACAAAGGCTCTGAACAAGACCCTTTTCTCGTCTGCTGTAACATATGCACAGTAACGCTGTATTGTGACCATCAATCCAAACCTTGAGCAGCCAGAACACTGGAAGTCATAAGACTTGCATGCAAGAGAAAATAAATATATATAATAGTATTATGTTAAGTCACTTTAATCCAAGGGTGTGATAACGCACCAGAGTGTGGCCAGGAAGCCACTTTACATGACTAACCCACCAAAGTAGGGCAATGCTGGCCAAGTGCACCAGCCGCCTGGGCCCCTGGGGTAGTCCCTGACCAGGATTTGAGAAGTGTGTGTGCGTGTGTGCGCGCACTGCATCCAGCTCACTAATAATCACTGAATTTGTTATTTGACAATGATATCGAACGATGCCCCCAGGGGAAACATTAACACCCATACTTTAAACTGAATGGGAGCTTTTAGTTAAATGTTTTCTTTCCAGTTTCTGTCAGATACATATGCATCTTTGGCCATGTATTTTGAAAGGCGGTAATAGACAAGCCATCTTCCTGGGCACAAATACAAGGCACTAACACACACTATTCAACTAGGAAGTCATGTCAATCAACTCCTGCTGGGGCACTCGCTCCCTGATGACATTGGTTAACTCTGCATTGGCCTGAGCTACCGAATGCAGTGGCTAGAGCACAGTGAGACCAGGAAATCCCTGCCTCCCCGCTCCCTCAGATGCTGGCCAATTTGCATCACCCATGTGGCTTCTCAGCTGAATAGGACCTTTATTTGCCTTGAATTTCCACGTTACAGATAACCAAACCAGACGTGAAATGACATCACAATCGCAGTGCCTTGTGACAGCACACTTTTGTCTTTAACAGTCGGAGCTGGTGGATCTGGCTGAGAGCATACAGCAGAAGCTGTCCTACTTCAACGAGCTGGAGAACATCAATACGGTACGGTGCTTCTCTAATTAAACTCCTGATCCAACCTACTCTGCTGTGACATTTGAAATTATTCAGCCAATGTCTCTGAAGGGGAATCTTTTTGCTGAGTCATTGAACCAAACATTTTTTTCTCTGTCTTCAGAAATTAAATTCGCCGACACTATCTGTAAACAGTGAAGGTTTTATACCAATGCTTTCCAAATTGGATGACTGTATAGAGTATGTTTCTTCCAATGTAAGTATATGTTCAGCCCATGATAGAAAGTGTCTATATTCTGTTATAAAAATGTGGAAATATCGTTATGCCTTACTAATGTTATTTCCTTTTTTCTGTTTTTCACCCTACAGCCTAATTTTAAGGACTACCCAGTGTATTTGGCAAAGTTCAAACAATGTCTGTCCAAAGCTATGCACTTCATGAAGACTCACACTGTGAACACTATGCAGAATCTCACCAGCCAGTTAACCAAAAGGGTGGGAAGAATTTCTCGCCCACTTTCACAATCAGCTGTGACTTGGTACACAATCTGCTCTCTTCCGCCACGGGTTTTCCATGTGATTTCAGTGTTTTTTTTCCTTCTTCAGGATCCATTGGGTTTGTCGAACGCAGACAACGCCTTCACCCTCTACTATGTAAAATTCAGAGCTGCAGCGCCCAAAGTCAGAGTGAGTATAGTTCGTTAATAATATTGTGTAATACTTTTAATTTTTGTGGCACATTTCAATGATAAGCAACTGCTTCTTTGTTCTGTTGGAATGAATCATGAATGGCCAAGCCATCACAAGTATTTTGGTGTAGGAACGTATTGAATTTCCAGAATATAATAATTAGCATTGTTTTTTCAGACGCTGATTGAACAAGTAGAACAGCGGTCCGAGAGAATCCCTGAGTAAGTATTTCGCTCTTGAATGCTGAATTACCATTATCAGAATCGGCTCACCTAGACAGAGCTACGCATTGTTCGAACCCCTAATGCTGTTTGGCTGATATTTACGACTGTATGCCATATGACAAAAAAAAACTTTTCACTGTTCCAGCTGAGTGTGAAAGGGTTTAAACCGCAATAAGGCGTCTGTGGGGTTTGTGGCCTATACAGTACCAGTCAAAAGTTTGGAAACACTTTCAAGGGCCTCAGAGCTGTCTCCAGGCGCTCATACAAAAGATCAGGCCAGTGTTATATTGGTTGTGTAGCGCACTACCTCAGGCCTTATTGCTGAAATGTTTGACTTTGCCTACCTCTCGTTTTCTGTAATGGATGCGTAATTCTGGCACGTTCTGGAATGGCCAGGTATCATCAGCTGTTAGCGGAGATCCATCAGTGCTACCTGGACCAGAGGGAGCAGCTGCTCAGCCCGAGCATCGCCTCCACCATCACAGACCTGACCAGCCAGAACTACAAGGACCACTGTGCACTGGTGAGGCCCGCACTGCTTTATCGGGGTCCGCTAACACGCGGTGACGACAACGACCCCTCTGAGAAGCCTTTGTTGTGGCTGGTTCGTGCTGATCGTCTGAATGTGTCCGTCTTTCTGTCTATGCCTGCCACGCGTTCTTCCAGGTGCGCAGTGGCTGTGCCTTCATGGTTCATGTCTGTCAGGATGAACACCAGCTCTACAACGAGTTCTTTTCCAAACCCACGGCCAGACTAGAGTAAGTAGAACCCCTGTCTCATGCTAATGTGTAATCTGTGCTAAACAGTGACAGCGATTAAGACGACCGAGTTCTAACACACTGTCATTCTTTGTGTAAACACAAGGAAGGCTTCTAAACATTGGGAGCGCACCGCCTATGCTAGTTAGCGACAGTACTGTGAAGTTTGCGGGATTATTACATAACTGCTAGATGTTTTAAACTACAGTAATGTTTGTCAAGGAGGCAGGGCTGTTTTCTGGTCGGTAAGGATTGTAAATAGTGTGGGCTGAAGCTCATGACACTTGTTTTCTTCAATTGCCGACTTGGGTTTTCATTAACAGTAATGAATTCGTTGGGCAGTCAAACAAATAAATAAAAGCAGTGTCTTATAAATCTTCCTGACCATCTCAGATGCTATCTAGCGTCTCGCTCCTAAAACCCCGATGCATTTGTTTAACATATCATCATGTCCCGGAGGGAAAAATTCCCAAATGACCATAAAATTGCAGTGAGTAGACCCTCCGGACCGCAGCGCTGTGCTCATAAGGCTTGACTGATGAACGGAGGTAATGGAGGCCTCTCCGTTTCCCCTCATTCAGCGAGCTGCTGGAGAAACTGTGCCTGTCGCTGTACGACGTTCTGCGGCCGCTCATCATTCACGTGGTCCACCTGGAGACCCTGTCGGAGCTCTGCGGCATCCTGAAGAACGAGATGCTGGAGGACCACGTCCAGAACAACGGTACTGTCGTGGCCGGCGTTCTGGTGGCCTGACTTTTTTTTCTCACCCTGGATGTCCTGGATGCAGCATTATGGGTTTCTTGTTTTTTCCTTTCGTATTCCATTAATTTCCCTTTGGGATTCATGGAAAACCTTTTGAATTATGGTGAAGTTAATGGAATTGTTCAACCCTAGCCTCACAATACTGACCTGTGATGGCCCTATGTAGTAGGTAGGGCCTGGTGCTTGCATTGCAAGGGTTGTGAGTTCGATTCCCACTAGGGGGCTTGTAAGAAAAACATTTCTGTAAATGTATGCATTACCTAAGGTATTCTGGATGAGAACATCTGATAAATTACTTAATTTTAAATGTGCACTCTAAACATCAATCTGTAGTCCCGGCAGTGTTCCACATTTACCCTAATGTCTTACCAGAGAGCAATATCTTCAAGTCAGCACCCAAGTGACTAACTGTTCTTCACTCAGGGTAAGAGCCCTTTAGTGCTAAATGGCGTGTGTGTGCGTGTGTGTGTGCGTGTGTGTGTGTGTGCGTGTGTGTGTGCGTGTGTGTGTGCGTGTGTGTGTGCGTGTGTGTGTGCGTGTGTGTGTGCGCGTGCGTGTGCGTGTGTGTGTGAGTAGCTGGTCAGCTGGGAGCTTTTGACGCGGTGGTGAAACA